>CM057149.1:1875054-1955054 GCA_029964075.1 Patiria pectinifera
ATGTTGGTTCTGCAGGGTTAAATATGCCCCCTCCTACAGCATCGGAGCCAGTACGCGTATACAGCACATAACGTGCAATAGGCCTATTTGCACAAAAAAACCTAGGTGGGTAAAACGCGGAACTCTCATTTTATAAGGTCTTCCCGGGTGAATTTCGGAAAGAAAAAAATCAGAGGAGTTGTTGAGAATATAATACACTTATCCAGATTAAAAGTAAAACATTGGGACGATTTTTAATGTTGGTTCTGCAGCGATAAAGATGCCCCCTCCTACAGCATCGGAGCACGTACGCTTATACAGCACATACCGTGCAATAGGCCTATTTGCACAAAAACCTAGGTGGGTAAAACGCGGAACTCTCATTTTAAAAGGTCTTCCCGGGTGAATTTCCGAAAAAAACAAATCAGAGGAGTTGTTGAGAATATAATACACTTATCCAGATTAAAATCAAAACATTGTGACGATTTTTAATGTTGGTTCTGCAGGGTTAAATATGCCCCCTCCTACGGCATCGGAGCCAGTACGCGTATACAGCACATACCGTGCATTAGGCCTATTTGCACAAAAAACCTAGGTGGGTAAAACGCGGAACTCTCATTTTAAAAGGTCTTCCCGGGTGAATTTCGGAAAGAAAAAATTCAGAGGAGTTGTTGAGAATATAATACACTTATCCAGATTAAAATTAAAACATTGGGACGATTTTTAATGTTGGTTCTGCAGCGATAAAGATGCCCCCTCCTACAGCATCGGAGCACGTACGCGTATACTGCACATAGCTTGCAACAGGCCTATTTGCACAAAAAAACCTAGGTGGGTAAAACGCGGAACTCTCATTTTAAAAGGTCTTCCCGGGTGAATTTCGGAAAGAAAAAAATCACAGGAGTTGTTGAGAATATAATACACTTATCCAGATTAAAATTAAAACATTGGGACGATTTTTAATGGTGGTTCTGCAGCGATAAATATGCCCCCTCCTACAGCATCGGAGCACGTACGCGTATACAGCACATACCGTGCAATAGGCCTATTTGCACAAAAACCAGGTGGGTAAAACGCGGAACTCTCATTTTAAAAAGTCTTCCCGGCTGAATTTCCGAAAGAAAAAAATCAGAGGAGTTGTTGAGAATATAATACACTTATCCAGATTAAAATTAAAACATTGTGACGATTTTTAATGTTGGTTCTGCAGGGTTAAATATGCCCCCTCCTACGGCATCGGAGCCAGTACGCGTATACTGCACATACCGTGCAATAGGCCTATTTGCACAAAAAAACAGGGTGGGTAAAACGCGGAACTCTCATTTTAAAAGGTCTTCCCGGGTGAATTTCGGAAAGAAAAAAATCAGAGGAGTTGTTGAGAATATAATACACTTATCCAGATTAAAATTAAAACATTCTGATGATTTTAAATTTTGATTCTGCCTGTTTAAAACGCGAAGCTCTCGGAGGCCCGTACCCATTGATCGCGTTGCCTGGGTAAAACATGGAACTATTAATACAGAGGGCCTTCCCATGAACTTGTGGAGGATATAAGACACTTGTCGACATTGCAAATAAAACATTACGATTATTCCATAATGTTACTTCGGCAGAATTCGTTCTGCAGCGGTACATTATCCCCCTATCACCTGTTTAAAACACGTGCTTCACAGAGCACCGAGTCTCCGCTGCACCCTTGGTTTGTAAACGGCATGTATCCCTGTACAGCATGTGTTCTGCACTGTTCTGCAAATACTACGCACAATTATTATACGACGGCACAAACAGGTGGGAAATCTTTTATTTTCAATTTATTTAAGGGCAGATTATGACAATTTTGGGTCTTAATAATGAGATTGGGCCCTTGCTGTACTTTTAAAGCCAGTATTTCAGCTTAATTTAGTGTTTTATTACCAATTCGGCAGAGTTCCGCAGAGTTCTGCACGTTCTGCAAGTTCCGCGAAATACCAATTGCCTCCAAAAAGACTGAATTTTTTTGGCCGCTGATGTAGCGATTTTGCTACATCTTTTGATCGAGATTATCTTTTCATCCAGGACAAAAATTTCCATAAATTTGATTTATGAGGGAAATAAGGGGTAAAAGACGACAATGACAACCAGAAAACAAACTCAAAAACCAAGATGGCAAACGTGAAAGCTAGATGCAATGAAAGCTCGATGCTGATTGGCTGATAAAAAATAAACGTCTTATTTATTTTTTTAGCAGCCAATCAGCATCGGGCTTTCATTATGTAGGGCTTTCACTCGTGTTGTGAGAACTACAACATGCACGTCTGACTGCAAAAAAAAGGTAGGGAAGTCCCATTTTCTTTGAAAGTGCTTTCAAAATTACAACTAACATGAGTTAATATGAAGAAAAAAGACAAAAAAGTCACTTTTGGTACTTGACAGCTGAACAGTCATCTGCAAAAGTCAGTTTTGAACAGAACTCGTAAAAATAAGAGGTGTCCTAACGGCTAAAGATAAGGATTACCCATTTTTTGAACATTTTATTTACAGTATTATGCTAATGAGGTTGACTGTGTGGGTTCAGAGATAAGGGGTGGTAATGTGAACAATTTATGCACTTTCATGATGTGTATTATTGTTTTTGGCTCATTTGGAGTTTTGTTAAATAAACAACATATTTATTCATTAATTCAAATTAATTAAAATAATTACTAAATTAAATTGATTAATTAAATCATTAATAAATTTATTTACTTTTTAAAATAATTACCATTTTATATGCATAGCATGTTTAAGTTAAAGCACGTAAAAATTAATGTGAATTATTTAGCCTGCAAGTAAAATAATTGTTTAAAGTACTTAATAAATTAAATTAATTAATTAAATTATTAATGAGTTCATTAATTTTTTTTCCAAATTATGCATTTTTGAAGTGTACACAGCGCTCAAATTGTTATGCAAAGTATTTTTAAAAACAAAATGAAATATTGTACCGTCCAATTAATTAATTGCTAGATTAATAAAATTAGTATTTTTTTAATTGTACAGTACATGTAATATAATTTAAAGCACTTAAAAAATAATGTTAATGATTACTATAACGTCAAAAATCTTGAACAATTGAAGGGATGATAATCATTCTTTTACGTTAACAACGGGTTACCCGTAGGAAATTATGATTTATTTACATTTAAGAAAAACGCTAATTTATAGGTTTACATATGCAAGGTAAAAAACCTTGAAGCTTGTCTCCATTTTCGAACAACTTCAGTACTCTCTCCAAGCAATCACCGTGCTTATTGATTGCTTGCCTGGTCCCCTTCCCGCCCCGGCCCCGCCCCCTAAAAAACTTCTCTGATAAGCACTGCTAAATCTCAATGTTTCTTTTCATTGACGCTAATTGAATTCCTCTTTTTATTGTTTATTTGTTTGTTCATTAATTTATTCCATTATTTATTAATTTATTTCTCCATGTACTTGTGTTTCGAACATTTATTTTTCTTCATCAATGAAAATCCCGCCCGCAAGGTTCTCAAATTGCGATCGCCTTTGCGCAAGTTGTAACGTGCGCACGCAAATTAAAATGGCGCGGTGTAATTTGCGTGCTTCGGGAGTCCCTCGCGCAAGTTTAAACTTGCATGCGCAAGTTTAAACTTGGGCAGGGGGCTCAAATTGCGCTCGACACTACTACCAGTACTAGCCCCATAAATGTGGCCAATATACTGGACTACCTCCGTAAATCGGTCCCACTAAAATGCGTCAACAAGCATCAACTGGCGTCGGCAAACTTCAATGGTCGTCAACCCAGCGTCAACAAATTTTGTAGAAGTTTTGGAAAATCAAAAACAGCTTTAGAAATGGCAACAAAAAAAACACCTTCAGCATATAAATTAACGTAAAAATTCTTTCAAAAGTTGTTTTTTTTAATGCGAAACGTACCACGATTCTGTCGAGTTTGTGTTGGCCGCCAGTTTGTTTACGTGAAGCTAGCCGTACTACACATGCGTGAATTGTACAGAGCCATACTACGCATGCACAAAGTGTACAGCGCCATCCAAACAAGATGGTCTGACCGCAGACATATAAATGCATAGACTACCAGTTGTGCACGTAAAACCGAGATTTGAAAAAGTATGGGCAAACGCTTGTTGACAGTGCATGCATCCAAACAAGATGGCGGCCAACACTAATCGACAAACTCGTCGTACATTTCGCGTTTTAAATAATTTTAACCTTAAGTGATATGCAGAAGATGTTCTTTATTGCTTTTTCTACCATATAAAGCTACTTTTAACGTTCAAAAGCATATACAAAATTTGTTGATGCTTGTTGACGACCAATGATGCTTGTTGATGCTTTTTGACACTTGTTGATGCATTTTAGTAGGACCCCTGTAAATAAAGGCCACACTTCCACCATGTTCAAAAACATGTAGAATTTCGTCAAATTTTGATTTTCAAATTAGATTTAGTTTGTAGTTTATTTTTGCTTTAGAAGCATACTCAATAGGCTAATCAGAAAGTGCTGCTTTTTTGGCGATTGTGAAGTGCCCCTGTTCTGTTTTGATCAAATTATAGTGAAAAATGTTTTTTTATTGCTCAAAAATCACCTTTACAATCAAAAGCAGACTTTTCTCAATTCTAATGATGCCCGTGCTGCAATTCTGAACAGATTCTTGGGGTAGAAATCACGATTTTCCTGCGCGGTTTGTGCCTTGCGATTCAGCGCGCCGTGCGTGCTCACGGTACATCGCGCGGTGATCGCCATCTTTATTTTCGGGTCGCGTGTTGTCGCCGCGCTGTCATCGTCATTTTACCCCCAAATTTCCCTCAAAAAATCAAAACCCTGCCCTCTATCTATGACATACCTGTTTATTGAGAATGTCGCCAACTAGTTTGGTAGGTCCAATAATTTTAAAGTGGATTTTGTTCCCTTAGGAACCGGGCCCTACACTTCACGATCGCCGCCTTTTTTCAGATGTCTATTTTTCGTGAAATTTCCAGATTCGTTTGCACACGTTTGCATATCAAAATTTCAACATAACATTTCACGAAAATTAGACATCTGAAAAAGGCAGCACTTTCTGATTAGCCAATACAGAGGGTGAGTATGCTTCTAAAGCAATAATAAACTACAAAGAAGCCTAAATGTGAAAATCAGAACTTGACAAAGTTTGACATGTTTTGGTTCATGGTGCAAGTGTGGCCTTTATTTACGAAGGTAGTCAAGTAAATTGGCCACATTGATGGGTCTATGCACGGTCCTACTTACTAAAATGCGTCAACAAGCGTCAACTGGCGTCAACAAGCGTCAACTGGGGTCAACAAGCGTCAACGGTCATCAACCCAGCGTCAACAAATTTTGTAGAAGTTTTGGAACATCAAACACAGCATTATACGGTAGAAATAGCAACAAAGAACACATGCAGCATAATAAATTAAAGTTAGAATTATTTTTAAAAATGATTTTTTTTCAACGTGAAACGTACGACAACTTTGTCCAGTTTGTGTTGGCTGCCATTTTGTTTACGCGACCTAGCCATACCACGCATGCGTGAAGTGTACAGCGACATCCAAACAAGATGGTGGCTAGCCCCACTTGTGTGGCCTCCGTATTACTGCGTTGTACGTTCGGCCACACGTCTGGTTTTCCAACCTACTGAGGAGTTTAGTCCAAATTCTGGCGCACCCTTTTTTGGCACTTTTTTACATACCACTGTATATAAAGGTGTATTCTTTGATTTCTCATCTTTTGCCCTCCGGGTAGATTAGGTAATCTTCTTCAAATCTTTCTGGAGTCCTTATGCTCCAGTTTCAGACTAAACTCCTCAGTAGGTTGGGAAACCAGACGTGTGGCCTAACGTACATGTACAGTGCAGCAATACCGAGGCTACACAAGTGGGGCTAGATGGCGGCCAACACTAATCGACAAAGTTGTTGTACGTTTCGCATTAAAAAAAATAACCTTTTAAAATAATTTTAACTTTATTTTATATTCTGAAGGTGTCCTTTGTCACTATTTCTACCATACAAAGCCAAAAAGAATTTATAAATATCTTCTTTAGGGCTATAAGAATCCGTCTGCCAAGTCTGGTGCTTTGGACCAGTCGGTCACGATCTTGTCAAAACTTAGATCTAAGCCACCTGACTACAAATGTATAGGGAACCAGACTGGAAAGACAACATTTGTTTCTTGGTTTTTCCAGCATTTAAGAACACAAAGGTAAAAGTGTAACAGTAGGCCTATTTGCTGTAAAATACATGTACTACATGTGTGTCCTAAATCCATCCATTTCTGACAATCATAGCAAAAGCAAATGTATATTACCTTTAAAAGAAAACTCTTTAAGTTGTAGTTGTACTACATAACTACAATAAAAGAGTCAAAGTCTATTTCTGTCACATATTCCAAATCTAAATCTTTAACTCTGGTATGTCAGTAGACTAATACCATGAATACATGTATTTCATAATGTCCTATTCTTATTCTTACAAGTGCAGTATCAAGCCAAAAGAGAAGGAGAAGCCCCTCGTGATTCCATTGATAAAACATAACGTATATGGCAGTCATGGAAACAGACAACCGAATAAAGAAAAGGTCAAAGGGCCCGCTGACATCTTGAAGACTTCCACAAACAGTCTTGAAGATGATGCAGTCAAAGAAATCATCAAAGGTAAGATTGTAATTAGGCTGAGCCTAATTGTTTGTATAATGGATGCAGTTAATTTGGTTTGTGTTTTTAGTTGCTGAACTGTTTGAGTTTTCGTAACTTTATCTTCTACAACTAAGGTTGCCCTTTTCTGTGAAATAACCCCATACTTTTGATATTGTTCACTGAACTTACCAGCAAAGCATTGAATACATACAAATGTATAATTGAGGGGTATTTTGCCCCACTTTCAATTCTAAGGAATGGCCCTACACTACATGTATGTTTTTACAGGTATACATGTAGTGTAGCTTAAAGGTACATGTTTAAAAAAAAGCACCCAGAGAGCACAAACCTCCGCCAAGGTTAAACAATTCCCCGCCATAGACAATATCATGTTGTGGCCATCTTGATTTTTCCCATTCAATCAACATAACCAAAGCAACGCTGGAAGGAAAATTAGTCTGGTTCCTATTTGTACAAAAAAACCCATTATCATTCAGTATTGTTATTGGATGCAGGGAACATGACTGAAATGGTGGCAGCATGATAAAGGTAATTGTCAGTACACCTCAAAGAAATACTGGCATATCCACTGGACTTCCATATTGTTAACCATTTATCTGACAAATTACCTCTGTTTTGGGGTAATAATTCTTTTACACTGTAGTGACTGCCCTAACTTAAACCATGTGCAACCTACTGCAGAGGTCCACGGGTGAAGCATGTATTGCACTGTATTTGAACGGTGGTGTGTCCACACTGGACTGTATGAGATGCACATTCCCCACTCCCCCATACGTGTAGTATCGTCCTGTTGGTTTCAATGGTGTGCATGTGCATACCCTCATATTCCTTACAGACTGCATTGCCCACACAGAGACACAGTGGCAATCTGTTGTGTACAAAATGAGGTCAAAATCCTTTAAAATAATCCTGGACCCACATCCACATCTGGATCACTTCCAAGATCTAATGAGTCTGTACTTTTACCAAGGACCACCCCTAAAACAAATTTCATGAAAATCCGTCCACAACTTGTTGAGTTATCCTGTTCACAAACAAACCAACACCGATAAAAACAATGTACATGTACCTCCTTGAGGAGGTCAAAAATGGCATAAAAGCACAATTATGGTCAAATACATGTATCAAAAATATATTAACTTTAACCAAAATATATTGACTTTAAGATTATGGAACATTAACTTATTTTACTCGAACAAGAATAAACATCGCTACAGGAGGATTTATAAGGTTTTTCTCAATAAATCAGTAGATTTGTCTAGGGAATTGACAATGTTCTAACATGTACATGTACATAGGCCTATGTCTTTCAAATTTGCGTTCTGTATGCCCAAGATTGAAACTGATATTTGGCTCATTGGGAACCCATGGCAAACAAAATGCTCAGTTTCTCCATAAAATTGTTTCAAATTTTTATATACATGCAGATTTGTATCTTCTATTCAGATAAATATTAGAGCAAGCACCCAACTAATACATTGTACTAACTAATCTGCTTAGAAGATGATCTCACACTAAATGCCAACATCAGCAGGTTATGAACCTTCAAAATTATAGGTTTTGCCCTTCACCGACGTTTAAACACTGTATACACAGTGTGTTACCTGGGTTATGAACCTTGTGATATGTTTGTGGGACATGCACTTGAAACATTGAAGATGTACATAACGTCGTGTCAGTGCAACAAGGTTGTATGTTCATTCTGCAACAAAGTCGTATCTCGCGCGCATATACGCTCCGTGCAACAACGTCGTATCTCGACGTCCATTGACTTTGCGTGTACATCCGGGTTATTTTAAGCCACATACGACCTTCTGACATTCTGAAACTCGCGTTTTGCATTTATGCCATTTTAGGAGATACGACGTTGTTGCTCTGACCCGATGATAAAACATTTACAGTGTACGTGTACATGTATGCCAAGTCCTTAATATGATATTCATTGTTATTATTCCTCTTGATGAGTTCCCCTTCTTGTTCGTACCGGTACCTGACCATTTGGATTACCAAGCAGTACTGTTATGTTTGTCACTGATGTTCATACTTGCTATATTTGTCTTTGTTCTCAGACGCAGCTCAGTATAACGAGGAGTGGGAGGGGCGGGGCAATGAGGATCTCAACTTGACCATTCCTATTCTGATGCAGAACAGAGTCCCTGAGGGCACAGAGACAGATGATAAGCTGGATGTCTCAATCAGACCTGATGCGGTCAGTTTCTTTCCTTATTTCCTCCATTTAAATGAACTATTAATGGTCTCTTACAAGACGTTCTGAACATTTTTATAAACCACTCATTTATTAGAGACATTGTTTCTTACAAGAATTTTTCTAATTTTGAAAAACGTCTGTTCAATCTTGCTGTGCTTCTCTTACCCATAGAGCATTACCACAATACGTTACTTATTCATACATTTATGCAACATTCACTAAGACTGCGCTATCCATTTGCTCAGATTATTTGCACTCCAGTCATGCTGCTTTGCCCACACAGCAAACATTGACCAATACCTATTCCTGCTATTCACCTCTTGTGCTTGTCCCACATGGAGTTTGTTGCACTGCTTTGTATTAAAGTTCAACTATGCTGCTTTGCCAACTTAGCATTGCTGATTTGCACTCTCCACTGCTTTATTGAACAGAGGTGTACTTGCCCAACCTAGGCAATTTGCACTTCTTATTACTGATGATCGGCCGTGCTACTTATGCCCCACATAATTACTTTCTCAAGGGCGTACCACTCACAGACTTCATGCAGATCTGCTGTATTCCAAAGGCAAAACTGGCCATAGAGCCCTCCCACCTACCGGTACTTTCCCAACGGTACAGCCTTTAACCTGCTTATCTAGTACCAACTACAACATAGTAATGGCTGTTTTAGTGAATTGACCATTACTCGTTTAGGTTGTTTCAGTGAATGCCAGTTCTGTTGTTTAAAGTGGGTGGGTATTTATCAGTTGAGCTCTTGTTTTCCTTGCAACCTCCTTGCCATCTGTACATTTGTTTCCTTGTGGTACACTCAAACCATGGCTCAAACCAACCTACTTGTTTCTTTATTTTGAGGTCTGGCAGATTTCATACCAATGAGAGTAGACTGTATGTACATGTAGATAGATACAAACTCCAAGCACTTATACATTTGTTATTCTGTATCCAACAGGCATCTTCTGCTGACTACAATCAGGTCCCTATTGAACAGTTTGGCATGGCGATGCTCAGGGGAATGGGATGGAACGAGCAAGAAGGAATTGGTGCTAAGATGAAAAAGTAAGAACATGTAATTGCTTATTTGTTAGCTAGCTTGCACTAGTTTGACTGGTGAGTTGTGAGACTAAATGACGTTAACACCCCTAAATAGCTCATGGCTTTTTGCCCAATGGGAGGTCCGTTTTCCATTGTTTATGTCATATAAACGTGCGCGCTTAAGCTTAAACATGACGTAAACAATTAAAAAGGACCGGTGTGTTTGCTGCCACCAACGTCTCAAAAGTCTCCCATTGGCCATCTCCCCATCCCCAACCCCTAGCCCCTAACCCTCGAGGTGCACTGGGCAACAGTTGGTCTTGTCCCATATAAACTTGGCTACTACAGTGCACACAGTTTGAAAATATATGATTGCACTTACATGTACATCAATGGGCAACATTAAGATGGGGATAAATGGGAGAGAGCAATGGGAGAGACATTGGAACACATTGCCAATGATGCATTCTACTCAGGGGAAGATCCTATGGCTTTGTGCACATTCAGAATATGTGGTCTTGAACCAGTAAGCGCACTTAGGGTGTCCCGTCCACTGGGCTCTCAAAAGTGATCAAAAAGTGTCCTCTCTTGTTCGCGCACCGTTCTTTTTACATGTATGCTTCAGCAGCAATTGTAGCAATTGCTACTGCTTACTCCTGTTTGCAAATATATATAACCACATCAGTATCCATGGCCTTGATAATGTCCTACTAGTGCCATGTTACTACCTCACACTGTCTGCACTTCACTTTTCACCTACAGTTTGACCTGGTTCTCTTCCTGGGCAAAGTAAAAGTAACCACTGGACTCACAAACAGTAACTGAGTTGAAGCTTTTTGGGCTGTTTGCAATGGCAATAAAATGGGAAAAAAAGTATTACCATTGTCTCATGGAGTTATAAATACTAAAAAAATCCAATGCGAACATGGCTTTGATGGTGTTCCTACACTGTAGTTAAGCATGCTAGTGATGAATCAACAGCTGATATACCTCGGGTTGTAGAAGACCTCTCGCATGCCACTGGAGTGACGGACGTAGTGAGCCAACAATTGTACTTTAGGCCTATGATGTGATAAGCATCAGCAAGTTTTATTTATGTTAAGTTTTGCAGCAACACAGTGCATAATTGTTACATGTTTCTATTATTATGTTGGATGCATGTATCCAGTGCTGATAGTTAAGTCTCTCTCATTGTGCAGCAGTACTGGACAGATAATGCAGTTTAACATGCTTTGCTCTTAACCTGAATCAAACATTTTCTCCAGCGAGGAAGGCCACTTGTCCTTATCTCTTGGAGACCTGCCTGAGGGATGAGAAGTTCTGATTAACAGCACTGTACATGCAGTCTGAGGTAACAATGAAATTTGTGGTCAACATTTTTCATTTAGTTTCTTTCGTTTTTTCATTGTAGGGTTGTGAAACCCATCGAGGCAGTTTTGCGTCCCAAAGGTCAGGGGCTGGGAGCTGATAGAAGACCAGGAGATATGCTTGATAAAAAGAGGCTGCGCAAACTGAAACCAGGAGATAAGAAAATAGAAGAGGAAGTACAGGGGTTTGCTAAGGGTGTTGGAGTGCTAGTCAGAAGTGGAGCTCACAAAAACCTGTATGGAAAGGTACATGTAAGAAAACAATGTGGAGTTGGATACATTTCGCCTCAAATATTGCTTGAAAACGATTATTATTTATTCCATTTCAGGTTTTTTTTGGTTGCTTAAAAGAATTTTGGGGTCACTAACCAGTCCTACATTGTAGATTCTGTATAACCATACCTGTACCTCCCCATATGAATACGTGTACACGTACATGAATTATGACCATATGACATTTTACATGTATACATCATTTATTGTTCATATAACTCTCATTTCCCAAGTATTTGCCTGACTTCCATAATGCTTGGACACAAGGGTCATTGAGTAGCAAAGATTCATGGGTAATGTGATATATACATTTCAGATCAAAGGTCACAGGTCCAATGTCAATCAAGGTCCATATTGATGTAATCACAGAAGTTTATTTTAAGAATTTTTGGGAAAAGTTTATAGCATTGTACATGCTCAGACCTGCCAACCTTGAAAATCAAAAATGTGTATTTGGGGGCATCAAAATGTGTATTTTTTACTGAAAATGTGTATTTTTCAAAAGAAACATAAAAAAATGAACTCACTTGAATTTTGTGGTGGCTATGTACTACTCTGTCAACTTTATTATCATGGATTACAGTTTCCTGCTGTTTGCCAAGTAATCTGTCCAGAGAGTTTCAGCTCTGATTACACTCAAATCCTCGGAAGACATGAAATGTTGTATGCTATGATTTGCGTTCTTCACGTTCGCCATGCTGCGGTGTTTACTGCTTTCGACATGGCGAGACACATCGTAACTACCGCTGTGCGCGATGCTGAAGTCGACGCTGCACAAGGTACATCGTGCAAAATGTTCGCCTTTTTGCGAAGGTACGATGAATTTAAATGTCTCCGTGTATTCTCTTTTGAAGGACTGCTTCCGCTTGGTACTCGAAGTTGATGCCATCTTTACCGCGAAGTCAAAGTTTTTACGTTCAATCGATCGTTCGCATGAGATGGTAAAACCCTCGCTGTCAGTATCACACACGTTAGCGCTTCAAAATGGCCTTCAGCAAAGGTTATCCCGATCGTTTTCTATGCGAGATTCCGATTGGTTATTATGTACGCTCCACAAGGCTTTATGTACATCAAGTGCGCCAATCACGATCGCCCTACTTTACGCATTAGGGTTGTTGAACCTCGTGTCACACGGCGTAGTCTTGCTCGCAGCCGCTCTGTGCGACTAATATTATTAGACTCCACACAGTCGTTTCTTATTTTTTTTCCGTGCGTATTTTATGGGGACAAAAGCGTACTGGCGTATTTTTATCAAAATTGCGTACTAAATACGCCAAATGCGTACTGGTTGGCAGGTCTGCATGCTTTCATTGATTTTGATAAAGTTAAGCCCAATTAAGCTGTTAATCTCAGTGTTGGAATGGTCTGCACTAGTAAGCAGGAGGTCATGGGTTTGAGTCTTGCGTTAGTAAACTTCTGAATGTTTCTCACTAGCCCTCTTGTGCTTTGTCATGGAGCAGTAGGTTTAAATGAAAACTTTAATCTAAATATTTTCCTGACTGTACCTTGCTTGAGTTGCCAAGATGACCACTTGGGAGCGACAGACTGGTCCTCTAATGTGCAGAGCCCATGAAGATTTAGTTAACGAAAATAATATTATGCTGTCAACACATGTGAGCAATACCTAAGTTTAGCTGATGAAAAAAATGTAATTTCAATTTGTGCGACTCGTGCACAAGTCTAGTAGTTTTCATTCTGTATTTTCTGGTTGAAAGTGCCTGATTGGATTTTGGTTCAATTCAGCCTGAGTTCCAAGTCCAAGTACAATGAAAGGTCAAATTAAAAGTAGAAAATCAGCACTGGAAACATCTTTTACTTCCTACTTTTTGGCCAAGTAAAAAAAAACCCAGTGTCTCCTCCCTCCCTGCCTGTCGGCTTCCTTTCTTTCCCAGCCACCTCCTCTTTTTTTTTAATTCGTACATTTGCAATATATTTTTGCACATGTATGTTGTTAATATATTGTCATTGTATTGTTTCCAACAAGATTAAATCAATGCATAAAGGGTAACGGCTCCATTGGACGCAATTTTGTATTTGTAAAATAGTTGAGAAAATTGAACAATCCATCTGCTATCTTGGAAAATCCAACATGGGGGGGGGGGGGGAAGGGGGCCTCATCTTCTTAATTTTTTAAAAAGGGCCAGAAGAGAAGCTGCTCATTTAGTATACTCAGCCTTAGAAGTCAATGTTCTTAAAACTTGATTGGTTGCAGATCGAAGGAGTAGATGAAGACAATGCTCGTTTGGTCATCAAGCTTGCAATCAGTGGTCAAGCAGTCACACTCAGTCAGTATAACGTCAAGATTGTTGACAAAGAAGAATACAAGCGATTTTCAAAAGATTTGAGTAAGTGACTTTTGTTTCTTTACATTTTTAACTGAGTACTTTGTTTGTGCTCGCATACACATGTGAATATGAAATTGGTGGTCCACATTCTTTATGGTTCTATGTTTGACTAATTCAAGAATTAATCTGCTACTGAGGTTATCCAAGTCCTCAGTGATTTGGTCGAGTTTACAGACCTCTTTTGTAAAGGTATACATGTACCTTGCATGGCACTAGTTAAATTTTGCTGGACGAAGGCCCTGCATTGATAAACAGTGTCATGATCACTGAATCCATCATTGATCGCAATGCTCTTGTGACAAAACATGTTTTTGTTGTTGTGAATACTAGATCAAGCATTTTACCCTCCTGAGTAGGCACTGTCACAGTTGACTGAAGGTTAACTTCTTGAGCACAATCCAGCAAGACTTCACTGATGGTTGCTTGTTTTCCTCCTGTCTTGAATGTGTTTGAAGTCCAATCAATGTCTGGTAAATTAAAGTCCCCAAGTAGCCACACATACCGGTGGGAGTCTGCATTTGGTTTCACATTGTCAATACCGGCCAATAAAACACAGAGAATCTCAGAAATGACCAGCTGAGGGCTAGGATTCATATTTGCCTCCCTGCATATAGTGGGAAAAAAAAAAAGAAGAGATGATTTGTTCAAGCTGCATATTTCTGGAAATGTGTCACAACCAAACACAAAAAATCTTGTTTATTTGTGTTTCATTTGTGACTTCAATAATATCATGGAGTGTCATGGAGTGCCATGGAGTGCCGTAGCTTTGTGTTCTGGTGCATTGAACACATGGTCTCGTGGGTAATTCTGCAGGTTGTGGGTAATTCTGCAGGTTGTGGTATGTGCCTCTCATGAGTAGTACTAAAAATCTCCTTATATGGAGATCGGGACGTGCGTGGCACATCCTGTGCGATGTGGCGCAGAACGGGGCGGTGCTGGTGTAGTGTGAATTTTAATAGAACTCCATGAAATGCAGACTCGTTGGTAGTACTATGCATGCCTAAGTGAAGATAGTGAACGTTCAACCAATAGGAGTCCAAATTTCATGTGACACCGGAAAAGTGTTTAAAACCCGTTTTATCAACTGTTTAAAACCACCCACGTGACAGGCTCTCAACCAATACAAATGGGTAAACTGTCTTAGGTATTTATGAATGTGCATTAAGGATGGGAATTCGTCCGTGTTTTAATTTGGAATAATTGTATTTTGAGTGGAACTTACATACATGTATATCATGTACAGAGATTCAACAAATGAATGTTTAGCCTACATTTTAGAAAGGCTACCATCTGACCCAGAATAGTTGTATGCATGCAGTGAGGCTAAGTCACATAGAAGAGGCACTAATCAATTTATGTTTATAAATATGGTGTGTGTTTTTTAATTCAAATATCCAACCACACACTGGAACCTGTAATATTTGTCGTCATATTTGATTATCTGCATCAAATTGGTTTCCTTTGAGACAACAAAGCCACCTATGATGACACATACTAAGTGAGTGACCTTGTCCCGTCACTGTGAACAGAGCAGACTCATCCTTATCACATAACTCATTAGTTTAAGTCTGAGGTGGTGTTACAGGAGAAAATGTCATGGAATGTGGGTTTGTGCCAATGTTGTACATATCCATGTAAGTCTTGACCAGTCTGTCTCAAGACAGGGCTGTCAATTCTTACAGTGGGAATCTAAGGTTTTGCAGGCCAGTAAATCGGTCTGAAATTGCCTACGCCAGCCAAATCACGATTTGCATGCCCTCAAATTCTTCAGTATTTGAGCATATTGTGGGCCATGAACTGGAGGGTTTGTAAAAAATATGGTTGGAAGCCGTGCACAGGACCGTGAGCTTGTATTTCTGTGAAATTTGGATGAAATTGGGACCCAATGGAGTGCAGGCACCATTTTTCAAAATGGCGATGGGCTTCAGGACTATTTTAAGGGGGTGATCATTTTCGGATGGAAATTTCTCCCAAAAGTCATCAGAGTACCCCCAAAAATTGAAATAAATATGAAAGATGATGAAATAAGCTTTAATTTTAATGACAGTGAAGTCATACAACATATGACCATCCTTTGAATCTGTCTCCTGCTGCTGGCCATATCAAGAAGGAAATGGAAATGGGACAAAAAGTGGATATTAAGAATTTCAGTGAACCATTTCTGTTTCGTGGACTCTTTAAATAAATGATTATTTTCTTTGTTTTCAGGCCGTTTCAGCAAAGGGCAAGAGGAACAAAGTGAAGAGGCTACATGTATATCCCATACAGATTATGGAAACAGTGATCAATTAAACAGTGAAGAAAAGGAGGACCCCATTAAACATAGAACTAGTAATGGTGATTCAAATAGCGAATATCACAGAGAGAGCAGGAGAAATGAGAAAGACAGGGAAAGAAGCAAACATGGTCATCAAAGAGAAGATGAGAGGAGTAGTAAGGATCATCAAGAGAAATACCGTGACAGACAGCAGTGCAGTGACAGGGAGGAGAAGCAGATGGACAGTGATAAAAAAAGGAGGAAAATACAAGATAAGTATGACAGGTGAGTTCAATATGTTTTGAGTTACTGACTTGAGCATTGCCTTGGTAACCAGACATGTAAAAACTGCATCTATGTTTGTGTGTGTTGACACAACTCGGATATGTTTGTGGAACCTTTTTCATTTATACCGGTATGTAAAAACAAATTCACATATTCCTGAACAAACCATTTATATTTGTGTACTTGTGGATTTAGACTGGTTAGAATTTAACCTGAATTTATTGGTAATAATTTAAAAAAAACTCTTGATGTTTGCAATGCTCTTTGTCAATATGTCTTTGTACATACTGTAATCATGGATTATGTGCTCACAGGCTTAGTACAGAAATAGAGAATGATCATTTTGTGCATAATTCTGTGGTTGACAGAGAGCTTATTGGCGCTCATGTGTATTGCTATGCTTTGCCAGCAGTTTCAATTTCAGCTTCAGTTTCCAATTGAGATGTCTTTGAGTTTTTAGCAAAGGTAGTAGCAATTGTCTTTTGACTTGGAGTAACTTTTAATCTCAGTAAATTAGTTTATTAGTATAGATTATACTAATAAACTAATACAGATCTGTCTTTTCCTGCAGCGACAGTGGCAGTTATAATACGCCTAGTGCCAATGCACAGTCCAGGGGGCAATCCTATTGGCTGAGACCTGATCTGAGGGTACGTTTCATTGACAGACAGTATAAGAAGGGCAGGTACTACAATAGCAAAGTCTGTATTGTGGATGTTATAGCACAGGGAATCTGTACTTGCCGGACTGAAGATGGCAGAATTTTGGAAGGCAAGATACCCTTGATGTTTTTTTTTTTAAATAAGATGGAATTTGCATAGGGAGATGTAAATGTTACATTGGGTTTTGCCCTTCACCTGTATATTTATAAACACTGTATACTCAATGTTGTCCGAGGGCTTGCTAGAAAAATTCACAAGCTTATTCAGGTGGGACTCGAACCCATGCCTCCTGCTTACTAGTGCAGATGTCCTGAACTTTCTGGTGTTGGCTGGCTGGTTCGAGGCGATGTAGCAGCGGGTACCGCAACCAAACATTTGTTGTTTTCTGCACTAGTAACAGGATGTTGTGGGTTCAAGTCCCACATGAGTAAGGTTGTGAATTTTTTTTTGCAAGCCCGTGAAAATGACTGAGTATATTACAGTGTTTATATAAATACATCGGCGAAGGGCAACATCCCAATATAAAAACTCTTGGTTTGTTTGATTGCTATGTGTTTGCTCAACATCCTTACTTTAAATGTTGCAGTTTATAATATAATAATTGTTGATACTGCCCTAGTCAGGGGCAGAGGGGAACATGTTCAAAAAAGTTCCGTTATGACCCTTATGTTCCCAAACTCATGATAATTTCTCCTTTTGAAGTTTGTAAAAATGTAGGCCTACCATGTTATTTCATCTTTTGTAAAGGCCTATTTACACATACGCGACATTATGGCCCATATTTTACGAGTAAAATTATAGACATATCAATGTGCATTTTTACATCTAGCCACAAAATCTTGCATGT
This sequence comes from Patiria pectinifera, assembly GCA_029964075.1. Lineage (NCBI taxonomy): Eukaryota > Metazoa > Echinodermata > Asteroidea > Valvatida > Asterinidae > Patiria > Patiria pectinifera. Next base: position 1,892,957 of record CM057149.1, read on the forward strand.
TATCACTCATTTATTTGTGCTTGTTTATAATAATGCGCAACATTGTCATGCGACAATGTCACGTATGTGTAAATTGGCCTTAAATGTATTTCATTTTGGCTAGTGGAAAGTGCCACCTGTGGGGAGTTGTTTTTAGAAATATCTCAACATGCTTTCAAACTTTTGATTTTAACCTTCACTTGGCTCACCTCAAACATGGTCACAGGTCAAACACATGCTTGATAATGTACTAAGTTTTTCAAACTCCACGTTCTTGTAAAACATAGGAACTGGATTCCTTTTGTTGTCTGCACTTGAACATGTAATAGGTTCCTTTTTCTCAGTACCCATCAATACATTTCATCTGCATCAGGTGAATGAACAAGTTGCATTTTGTTTATTTCACAGTTCACAATTGTTCGTGTGTGTTTTGTGTTCTTTTGACAGATATTGACCAAAGCATGCTAGAGACATTAATCCCAAGAGGAGATATGGCATGTGTCATGATCGTTGCTGGGAAACTACGTGGACAGGTACAATCCTGATTAATTTTGTGCAAACCCGAACCAAAACCGACCCGGCCCGACCCGAAACTGACTTCGGGTTGGTTTTTCCAACCATTTCAGTGGAGTCAGGTCGGTTTCGGGTTTGCGTTTGTCATTTTCGGGGTGTTTGCAATTTTCTGAATTTAGCTTAGTTGCCCTAAGAAGTCTAAGTAGTACATTTAAAAGCAAAATTACAAATTATGTGTCACTTTTTTTTTTTTTTTTTTTAATGTTTCACTTTTGTGTGCATTGTTATCTTTATTTTACATCCAAAAACTATAATTTTAATCAATATGCAAATTAGCCAAAAGATAGTAATCTGGTTTCAAAAAGTCTCTTTTTTCCAAAAATCATTGAAAATAATCATTGTAGAATCAAAACCCAAAGTTTAAAAGTGATAGTAAAACAGAAACATGTTGGTTGCTAAGAGATTAAAAGTGAGCTTTTCATGCCCAAATGTACAACAGAACCAGCTATTTCAAAGCCTGTTTTCAATGCCTGTTCAAATGTGTAATTTGAACTCCATGGAACTAATAAATATGCAAATTTATCATATCTCCACAACGCGAAGGGCTACAGAGCTGAGTCATACACCAAATGAAAGGTTGCACTTTGTGCTTTCCAGTAGTGTATATAACTTGAATTTAATTTTGTACGACTTATATCACCTTTTCCTGGAGTGGGTCACATACATGTATGGCAACTCAACACCAAAACAGTTGGACTCTGATTAATGGTTGTATGCTTGACCCCATGTAAAGCATAATCAGTTTACTAGTGCAGTCCTCACTCTTACAGAGTCAAACAAAACATGCAGTTGCATTTCAAAGGTTTGGGGTGGTTGGGGTTATCCAAGAAAAAAATAAACTGAGGTTTTTGACCAAAAAAAATGTTTAACCATATTCCATCTCACTGCCACATCACTCAATGAAAGATCTTGTGCCCTTTAATTTGATACCACATTTGAGATATTGATGCTTGCAGTTTTGAAGATTTCATAATTTTTCCATTTTTCAGCCATGTCCACATTCTCATGGAATTGCCCATATGTATATTAGATTACACTTTTATTTTGCTGATTTCAGACCAAAAACGACATACGTATGGCCTTTTATTTAAAAATCATTATTTTCCTCCTACCATGGCCACTTTTAGAAAACAAAGTTTTACATTAAAAAAAATTCCAAGTTAATTAAATTGCTTGACAAACCAAGATTTTAGTCATTATGTAGGCTTTGGTTCATATGCCAGATGTGCCCATTTAGAAAAGAAGCTTGTGAAATGCCCCAAAGGGTAAATAAGTTTTGGTTTGAAATGAAACCATTCTGCCAACTCCCATATTATTGGCTGGAAAAAAATCGCACCCAGATTGCACGTTAAGCTAGATTTCTGGTTTACTCCACCACCCAAAAAAGCAAAAAAACGTGTGACCCAATGTACAGCGTAGCAATACAGAGGCCACACAAGTGGGGCTAATCTCTGTATATGCCCCAACTTTTTAATGTGATGGCCCCACCCTTAAAAGAATTGGGCAAATGGCATTAGGTGGTGTTGAACCATTGATCTCTATATAAAGACTGGATCAGTGTATGGAAAGCAGCAGAAGAAAGTTATTTGAAGCTACATCAGAGAGACCAGCTAGTGCTAGTGATCTATAAAGGACAAGTTGGCGTTCAAAATCCGCATCAAATCTTGATACAGCGCATGCTGTATGTAGGCGTAGAACGTTCGTATATATCGGTGGCCATTTATTGAAGATTGGGGGCAAAGTGGTCAAATGCAAATTCAACTGTGTGACTGGTGTATGAGCATCTGCTATCCATATAGAGATCAGTGTGTTGAACTAGCTTGGGAAAGAGATTCAAAGATTACATCCGAAAATGCATCATGGGCCCCATAAGCCCACTGACTATTTCTTTTTTTCCTCCAGTTGGGGTCTGTGGTGATGCGAGACAAATCCAAGGCCAACGCTGATGTCCAACTTCTTAGAGACCGCGACCAGATTAAAAGACTGAACTATGATGATATATGTGAATATGCTGGCAATATACATGATGAGGAAGATTACTAGGTTGTATTTTAAACAGAAATCAGATTGTGTAAAAAGAGGATGTGTAAAAAAATGGACAGACAGATCTTGTAATTAGTCACCCTACAGCTATTTTTGAACAACACGTTTTTAGTGTGGTCACATTAGTACACTGAGGGGCTACCATACTAAAGTATCATTTCTTTCAAGTGGTACATAATTGCATAAGGAATGAATTGCTGGCCAGCAATTGTGTCTCATGATAAAATACAGAAGAATCTCATTCTCCTTCACCAGAACAAAAACTTGCAGCTCATTAGCAGTTGGATTCTCCAATAAAATTAGCAGTGCATTGATAAACACAAGTGGTTCGGCTTTCGTTCAGTTTAAGTACAGTTATCGTTCAAGTACAATTACAGTCAAGTCTCGTTAATACAAACTCGTTCGGACCTAGCCAAATTGTTTGTTATATCAGAATTTTGTATTAAGAGGAACATCAGTCCCATTCATTGTGCACATAAACGCACATTCGGGACTAAGGCTTTATGTTTGTTATAACCAGAATTTTGTACTAACGAGATTCGACTGTACATGTAAGTCAAGAACAATTATCGAAGGTGCGAGAAGCACCAGCTGTACATTGTAAATGCATGGAAGTATAAACTTTCAATATTTTTGAAATTTTGTTAGTGTTTTTGCTGTAAGAGATGTGAAAACCTTCCATTATTTAAATCCAAACTTAAATCGAATTTACTATCAAATTATAATAGCTCAGATTAATCTTCTTACTGGGTTACTATGTATTTCTTTTTTTCTGATCAGCAATATTATGTATTTCCGTGTGTTATGTACAATTTAAAATTTATACGTTCAATTGTTTTTCATTAAATGTTTGTATTAATCCATGTTAAAGGGGACCTCTACTCGACAAGCTCCGCTTTTTGGGGATCCCCTTCCACCATCTCTAATTAGAAAATAATGCGCTCAAAGTGTATAAATATATTTTGTAAAACAAGCTCGAACTTTATAATACCCAAAACTACATGTATGTATTTATGCCTGGTCACTGAATGAAATGAGATGTGGTAAAAATAGTAACGAATGGATGAAAAGAATCATCAGTCGTATCCATGGGTAAATAGAGGGGGGGTAAATGGGGGGCATGGCCAACGGGGGCCATGCCCCCCCCCCCCCAATAAACCCATTTGTTTTTAATTTTAATGCAGGCATCGAGTACACCACCATCTTTTCCTCAAAAAAATTGGGTTAAAGTGGTCAGAAATTGCCTCAGATCACACCACAGAGCATCTAGAATCCAAAAAAATTGTCAGGCCCTTGAATAAGCGGGCCCCAAACCCCACGCAGTCATTTTTTTGGACCCACTTTTTGGGGACCACATATTTTTTGCCCCCCCCCCCAAAAAAATTGTGTTCTGGATCCGCCCTTTGTGTGCATTGAGTGGCATTCACAGCCCAGATCTCAGCAAGTATGTGAAGAGATTAAAGGGCCCATATGGGCAAGATAATTTTGAAAATGCAACCTTTTAGTCCCATTTAATCTTATTTTCAATTTCGTTTCGCCATTTTGAAGGGTATTTTGGTGCCTTTTGGTTTTTATAGTTATGTTTGTCCATATTCGTATTAAAGCAAAACTGTAGTGTCATTTCGGGCAGAAATCTCAATGTTACAGCTATTTCAGCGCAAAAAGTTGCTAATAAGTTTGAATATTTTGCTGTCATTTACTTTCGTTTCTTTGGTGATTCATTGTTGGGCAAGTAACATGTACATGGCAGTAAGCCAATGAGCAACACTTTCTCACAAATCAGGCGTGGATCGGGGAGGGGGGGGGGTTAAAAAAACAGGTCTGTCAACATATTTTTTTCATGGAAATTCCTTAAAAATAAGGCAACACCCCCCCCAAACAAATTGTACTGTGAATAATGTCTGCCTGTGCACAAACTACGGACAGAGCCAGCTGGATTTGTACACTATTCTGTAATATAGTGTTCATAATAGTCGAACAGCACCCCCATTGAAAGTATAGTGCAAGCCCCCCCCCCCTCCCCCCCCCCATTGGTTTTAGAGGCCAAGTGTATTAAGGAGAAAAAAAAATCCTGTCTACATTTCAGATTTTGTTGCTGATGAAACCCCCCCTGCAAAAATTCCTTCATCCGCCCCTGCAAATGTTTTCAATGAGCAAATTTTGGCTTTCAATTTGAACAGAAAATGCTTTAACTGAACAGTGCCTTCCTGAAATGACATCACAGCAACAGCATCCTCAGTTGTCCAGAAAAGCATGGAGAATTTTTTATGTGAAGTGCACTTTTCAATAAAATTAACCAATAAGGGATGTCAAACAGTTTTCATACATGTAAGAGGAGTAGAAAGTTGCGCAAAATGTGTGCCCAAGAAAAATTCCTCGCATTGCCATTTAAGCCCACAAATGTGGATGAACTCAACCAATTCTGCCAAGAGGATTGACCGTTCATAAACTTATGTCCCACAGTACATATTGTATTCAGCCAGAAACTTGTGGATGGCTATATCAGAAGTATTTTATTGCACTTAAATGGTCAAGGTTGAAAGAAGTATTTTCTATAGTTGAACCACAAATTCAAGCGCAATGTTTGTGACACAAGAGCACACATTTCAGTAGATTTATCACAGAGAAAAGTTCCAGGAACAGTTTGAATTTATGTAACAGTTTCACATGATTTCCTGTGAAGGTCACTGTATGCAAACTTCTGACTACTACTTATTTTCACCTTCACCATGTACAAAAAAAAGCTGCAGGTTAATTTCTTTTGCCTAAACAAATTGCACAGCCTAGCTTCCTAAAACACCGAGATGGCCTTTCAGAAGGCTGTTCCAGGTTTCTACAGCAATCTTCAGGCAACTCCTGTCATAGTATTCATCACAAGCTATCATGACTTTTTGAGTGAGTGGTAAAAAATGCAAGGAGAATCGAGCCAAGACCATACACACCACATTACTTAACCACTCGCCCTGTACTATGTATGTATGTATTCTCTGTTCAATTTTCCTTGTGGCTTCACCACTCAGTAAAAAATAATGTACGATCAATGGCCTTGTCAAAAGGCTGAACTCCAGATGTAGTGTCTAAGCTGCGCTGAGGTTTTTGAGGACGACAACTGTAGCAGGATGAGTTCAGGTAACAAAGAACACTCTCTTGTTGTACCTGCAGCAATGCATCTAGGTCTATACCTTCAAAATAAATCTTCAAGATCCAATCATTACCTACAGACAGGACACCCTTTCTGATAACATTCACGTCTGGCCGACCTTATTAGAAATGAACCCGTTCCATCAATAATGGAATCATACCATGAAACAACTCATGATGCCAACTTAATTGCCCTCAGCCATAAACCCCAGCACTCCTTCAATTGGACCCAACAATGCCACATCATTAAGGTCATGCAGCTCCATTTATTTGGTTTATAGGACAAAAATACTCACTTCCTATGGCCAATTTTAGGCCTTTGTTCCAACCAAGCTTTGAACAGATGGCATTCAACACCAGCCTGAATTTAATGGCAGTAAGGAATGCAGCTGAACAAAAGATATTCCACAGACTGGTGTGCCTCTGTGGACTGCACCCACTCTCCCCACCTTTTGTTTAAAATCATGACAGTAGAATCCAGGATTTTGATGTGTGGCTTGTTGGACCCGTAATTCCATATCGCCATGTGTACGGGTCTACTCTAGGCTTGTGTTTGATTTTAAAATCTATTTATCTTTGACCTTTTATTCCTTGGGAAGTAAAGTGTAGAGTTCTGATAACTTTGCATTGTTTCCTACCTCCATGGTCTAATTTATAGGTTATGGAAACAGTACCTTTATGTTCCGTATCACGGCCACCTCAGATTTAAAACTTTAATCCTTTCATTCAAATAGAAAGATATTATTCGCCTTAGTGTCATCACTGGTGGCCCTGGTGAGTACGGAATCTCACCAAATGGGATCAAGTAAACTCTATGGAGGGAGCATCTCAGATTGAAAACTTATTCAAAACATCATCTTAAATTCAGTTAAATATACAATATCTTCAACAATGCTACAAACCTCCAAATGGGGTTACTTGCAGACGTGCGGACACGCACCCACTGGACACCACAACACAATCGGACATGAAAATGAAAGCACGCCCCGGTAGCTTGGAACATCCAGCTTGCATGGCTTGAGCCTTGAGGCTCATGACGGGGAGATTCGCCATGTCCATGACGAATCTCCCCGTCATGAGCCTAAAAGCTGGGGTTTCCAGGCTAGTAAAAGCGCGCGAAACTGAAAAAGAACGACGTACGTCATGTACGTACAACCAACCAAAGGATAGACCCAACCAACCAAAATATAGAGTAGGAAAAATGTTCTACTATAGTTCACAGATATGACAGATAACACGTCTTCGCTCGCGAGAACAGGAAACGATAATGCAGTTAAAACGCGGTACAATGTACATGTACATACAATGCGCGTATACATCCGATCCGGCCCGGTCCATGCGCATATCATTATGCATGGCGCCGGCGATGAAGATGAACATGTAGTTGATGCTGGTCTGCCCAGTTAAATCCTGTCCCAACTACGGTGTTGCAGTTGGGCCGGCCCAACTCCGTGCAACCCGGATGACATTGATGATGACATCGACATCGCTCTCTACCCATCTTTCATGGAGTCAATCGGTGGGAGACCAGACGGGGGAGGGTCATGGCCTAGCGGTTAAGAACACCGGACTCATGCTCTGGTGTTTCAGAGGCAACAGTGGCGTGGGTTCGAGCCCGCCGGGTGGACACTTGTGCCCTTGAGCAAGGCACTTAACCATTATTTTTTCGTCCTTCGGATGGGACGTAAAGCCGTAGGTCCCGTGTGTTGTGTAATCCAATGCACATAAAGGAACCCAGTGACACTTATCGCTAAGAGAAGGGGTTTGCCCCGGTGTTTCTGGTCTCCAGTACAACTTCCACGCGGAATATTTAGGAGTTGAACCAACCAAGAACCAAGAAGGGGGGGGGGGGATGTTTTCCTACTTTTTAAATAAATTTTGTAGTGTGTGAATATCGCATAAAAATTTATTGATTCCATTTGATCTGCTTTTTTCGTGAGCTAGCGGCGGTCCTGTAGCCAGGATTTCAGTTGGGCGGGGGCTAGCAGGGCGTATTGATAATAACTCCCTGCTTTATGATATAGCCACGGAGGATAGGAAGCCACGGAACTATTATCATTCAGTGGCGCATCCCGAGCTGAGGGAGGGGGGGGGGGGCCTCGGGGGGCTTGATCCCCCAAGAGGGTTTAAAAAAAAATAAAAAAATTTAGTCCCACGATTTGACCTTGGTGATATGTGTGTAGCCTATTTTCGAGTTGTAAAATAGGGGTGTAAGTGGCGCCACCAACGTCAAAATAGTCCGCCCTCTGCGGCCAAAAAGCCAAATCCCGGGTGTGTCACTGTAGTCATTTTGTATAATGCCGCGCCCATATCGTAGCCAAGAGGGGAGGGGGGGGGGGGGTAGGGGGCATGGCCCCCTGCTGTAACAAAAATAAAAATATGTAATACAAAAATTGTAAAGACATTTTACCAAAACCCGACGCTAATTACGAGTATGTGTATTTGGTTGTCCGAAAATCATGCAATGCCTTTTGCTCTCCAAAAAGCTTTAAAACTTTTGCTCAAATAAGTTCAGGGGAAAGGGGCCAGTGATCGCCTCAGATTGTTCCACAGAGCAGCAGTGGCGGTTCTACGGGAGGGGGGGGGGGCTTTAGCCCCCCCAAATTTTGTCTAGCCCCCCCCCCCCCCAAAATTCCAATGCACTAGCAAAATGTAAGAAATTGACGTACACGGGAACGGTCTCCCCCTAAATGAGAAGGTTGCATTTGTACACTTTTAGTTAATATAGTGTGCCTGATTGTAGGATTTTATCAGCGCGGCTCCCCATTGAAAATATTAGCACAAGCCCCCCCCCCCCCCCTCAGTATTGATTTTCAGAGGCCTAAGTGTACGGAGAAAATAACCTGTCTACATTTCAGCACGCCTCCCTGAACAAATTCTGGATCCACCTTGCTAGCCCCCCAAAAATATTGGCTCTAGAGAACCGCGCCTGCAGAGCAGCTTGAATCCAAAATTTCCTTTGAACTGTTTTGCACGAAGTAAAATCAGGCAATACAAAGGAATAAAAAACATATAAGGCCCCCCTAAAAAGTCTCCGGTTTCTGGTATGCGCGCGTGTCGGCAAAATGAAAAAGTATTTTTTTCAATGAAAGATGATGTCTCAAAACCGCCAAACTCACTGGTTTGACTGGAATCCTGCTGCTGCACAATTTTAACGTGTTTTTAGATTGGGTTATGGTCGAGAATAAGCTTTATGTGGCCTCTCTGGACTCCCATATATTTGCACTAAGTTTAGTCGGGCACCATTAGCAGTCATCAGCCGACATTTGAAGCAAAAACATCAGGTTAAAAAAAAAAAGCCGCGTCTCCGCACCACTTTTTGGGCAAGCTCCATACCAGAAACCGGCCTAAGGCAAAATAAAAATTGAAGGGGGGGGGGCGCTAAAAAAAAGGAAGAAAAAAAAGAAAAAAGAAAAGAAAAAGAGTCAAAGTCATAGTGGTGTAAATTTAATGGGTTGGGTTGGGGGGGGGGGCAAATGTCCCTGCCCCCCTCTTAAACTTATAAATCGAGAATATGTCGAGAAATACAAGATTTTTTTTGGGGGGGGGGAAATATGTTTTGCCCCCTTCTAGAAAAAAATCCTGGCGACGCCCATGTACAGACAGATCGACCTACAGACAGACAGACTGACCGACCGCACTTATGATGTGCCGTCCAAACTACACATTATGTAGTTGGGACGTCTCAACTATAGTTGGGATCGAAGTCGTATTTGGGGTGTAGCATTGAGCTCACAGCACCACTGTTCGCGCTGCCCTTGGCGCGTGACATGTAACGATATGTTACATAACTCGAAAGTAAACAAGTGGCTTGTTTGATGGATTAATGTTGCCATATAATTATCTTCGAATATCCGAGTTTTACCCACTAAAAAAGGCACTATGAATTTGGCATTGAGGAGTCTTTATACCAGAACTGCTTTTTGCAGTTCAACTTCAATGGTACACGGACCACGTTTCCGAATCCAAGTGTCTCTGAACAGAACCGCTAAAATAAATCAGGATGGTCATGATGGTCGTGATTGTGCATGGACCAGATTGTTAACTGCAGGTGTAAGTACATCTACGAATGAAATGGCTGAAAAGAAGTTGAAGGTAATTAACACGTATTATCTGTTTCCTTAGTTTTATAGTTTAGTACTGTTACGCCCAACTATCGCATCGGTCCCAACTATAGTGCGGACTAGCTGTCCCAACTATAGTGCGGCAGTTGGGTCAGCCCAACTATAGTTAGGACTGGAGTTGCGCCGGATGCTTCATGCTTGATAGATCTTGTTGGTGACTGCTCTATGTTCCGACACCCCTATGTTCCGACAACCTAGATTGTGTTACTCCGGGTTAGGGTTAGGGTTAGGGTTAGTCCTAGCCCCAAAATGTGGCCTATTTACTGGACTGCCTCCGTAAACATAGGCCACACACCGACCATGTACAAAAACGTGTCGACGGAGCCAAATTTTGATTTTCACATTTAGGCTTACTTTGTAGGTTTTTTTGCTTTAGAAGCATTCTCACCCTCTATATAGGCTAATCAGAAAGTGCTGCCTTTTGCAGATGTCCATTTTTCGTGAAATTTCCAGATTCATTTTTACACGTTTTCGTATCAAAATTTCAACATGAAATTTCACAAAAATTAGACATCTGAAAAAGGCAGCACTTTCTGATTAGTCTATATGGAGGGTGAGAATGCTTCTAAAGCAAAAAAAACCTACAAAGTAAGCCTAAATGTGAAAATCAAAATTTGGCTCCGTCGACACGTTTTTGTACATGGTCGGTGTGTGGCCTATGTTTACGGAGGCAGTCCAGTAAATAAGCCACATTTATGGGGCTAGGTTAGTCCGAGTAACTTGGACCCAACTTATCGCCTTTTTTAGCATTTGGACATGGTCTGGCGATTACTATCGCCAGACCATGTCCGAATGTTAAAAAAGCGATAAGTTTGGTCCAAGTTACTTGGACTACCCTAGGGTTAGGAATAGGAATATATGCAGTCAGAACATAGGGGTGTCGGAACATAGAGGTGTAACCATCTTGTTGGATTAAATGCTGCAAGGTTGGCCGGTCACGTGGTTCTGCCTAGTTGGATGAGTTGTCCAGCTGCTGGGTTTTATTGTCCAGCAACATTTTGCAAAACTCAAAGATTGCCATGGCCAGCCAACTATAGATGGGCCCCACCCAAAGCTAATGTCAAAGGTCCCAAGTAAAGTCGGACATGTAACAGAGCTGTAGGGAATGTTTTATAGTCGAACATCAATGTAAACTATCATGACTATAGGTGGGAGTGGGACCGCCAAATAAAAATATTGCGGTGGCCCAACTACAGATGGTCCCCACCCATAGATAATTTCATTGGTCCCAAGTAAAGTCAGATGTGTATTAGAGTTGTAGGGACTGTTTTATAATCGTACAACAATGTACACTATAGTTGGGACCGCAAAATAAAAAGATTGGGGTGGCCCAACTATAGATTCGCCCCATCAATAGCTAATTTCAGTGGTCCCCCTGTAAAGTCAGACGTGTATCAGAGCCGGTCCTACTAAAGCGCGTTAACAAGTGTCAATAAGCGTCAACAAGCGTCAACAAGCCTCAACGGTCGTCAACGAGCGTCAACAAATTTTGTATAGGCTTTTGAACATTAAAAACAGCTTTATATGGTAGAAAAAGCAATAAAGAACATCTTCTGCATATCAATTAAAGTTAAAATTATTTTAAAACTTGGTTTTTTGAATGCGAAATGTACGACAAATTTGTTGATAAAAGTTGGCCGCCATCTTGTTTATGTGTAGCTAGCTGTACTATGCATGCGTGAAGTGTACAGAGCCATACTACGCATGCGCAAAGTCTTCAGCGCCATCCAAACAAGATGGCGGCCAACTTTTATCGACAAATTCGTCGTACATTTCGCGTTCAAAAAACCAAGTTTTAAAATAATTCTAACTTTAATTGATATGCAGAAGATAGTACTTTATTGCTTTTTCTACCATATAAAGCTGTTATTAAATGTTCAAAAGCCTATACAAAATTTGTTGACGCTCGTTGACGACCGTTGAGGCTTGTTGACGCGCTTTAGTAGGACCCATCAGAGCTGTAGGGAACTTTTTATAGTCGTACATCAATGTAAACTATAGATGGGACACCGCAAAAAAAAAAAATCGGAGTGGCCCAACTATAGATGGGCCAGCCCAACAGTGGAACTTACAGTTGGGACTGTCCCAACTATAGTTGGGACAGCCCAACTGTGGAACTACAGTTGGGACAGGCCCAACTATAGTTGGGACAGGCCCAACTATAGTTGGGACAGGCCCAACTATAGTTGGGACCGATGCGATAGTTGGGGCGTAACAGTACTACTACTAGTACGTAGTAGCCCCACTAGTCTGGCGTCGGTATTGCGGCGATCGTGTATAGTGTAGGGCCCCTGTTTAGTTTCCATCAAATTAGAGTTATCATTGATTTTTAAAAAAAAATTTGAGTAATTAAAATTACTCAAAAATTATACCTGTTCAACCTAGAGCAGACTTCTCTCAATTCTAATTTAAACTGAAAAACTACTGAGCACCTCTCGCTCAAATAACGACGAATCAGTACAGAAATTCCTTAGAAATCCAGCCATACTCTTTTTTTTTGGCCCAAAGCAGTGATACTGTACGAATTTATGCAATTTATGATACATGTACATGATACCGAAAAAAGTTGGATTTTGTATACGTGCAAAGAGGAATTTTTTTTGGTACCATTTGTCATAAATTGCATTATTCAGAAGCGTATCCAGCTTTGGATGTCAGGGGGATGGGGCAACCACATATCCGCGCCCAAATGTTGACATTTTTTTCTCCGGATACTTGGCCTCTGTAAAATCCAAAAGGGGGATGGGGGGCGGTTCCAAATGGGGGCGCTCCTCAAAACTGACAATTATTATGCACACTGCATATTTTATACCCTTTTTCACGGCGCATTATGATGGTTTTTGAGCGGGTTTCCTTTTTTTGGATTGATGTCAGAACTCTCTAAGTACCATTTATTAAAATAAGTACTGAACAAACAATTTTGTGAACAAAATATGCCGGGTGGCCCCCCCCCCCTCCGCAATCTGAAAGTGCTGCCTTTTTCAGATGTCTAATTTTCGTGAAATTTCATGTTGAAATTTTGATACGTGTGCAAACGAATCTAGACAAATATAGACATCTGAAAAAGGCAGCACTTTCTGATTAGCCTATAAAGAGGTGAGTATGCTTCTAAAGCAAAAATAAACTACAAGCTAAGCCTAAATGTGAAAATCAAAATTTGACAAATTTCGACATGTTTTTGTAGATGGTGGAAGTGTGGCCTTTATTTATGGAGGTAGGTCCAGTAAATTGGCCACATCCCAGTCTTGGGTCAAGAATGTAACCTTGGACTTACACCCATACATGTAGAATACAAAATGATATGCCATCCACATAGAGAGCATGAGTATACATTGTGTACTACTTTTCTGATCATGATTATGCATTGCTAAATTAAAATGAAACAACTATCAAAGATGACTGCTGATTGTGATGTTTCCAAATCTCCAAATTGAAGATAATACGACGGAGGTCAGACAGGGAAGAGGGACTGTTCATAGCACATACCGGTACACGTACTGGCCAGTGGAATCACAAACACATCCGGGGCATTGTCTTTCCTCACATTTCACGTCGGCGACGTCATCATTTCTACATTGCATACTTTTAAATTAAAACCCTTTTCCTTCTTTTCTCAGGTGTTATATGATGGTGATTGTCCACTCTGCATGCAAGAGATCAAATTTGTGCAGTACATGAACAAGAAGAAAGATACTCTGGAGCTTGTTAACATTGCGTCACCAGATTACAATCCAGAAGAGAACAATAGAATCTCCTATGAGACAGCTATGGGTGTAATGCATGTCATTGGACCAAATCAGCAGGTAAATTGCTGGAATATGTATGCACACGATAAGTACAAGGCGATAAAACAAGAAGTGAATCAAACAACGAATAACGAATAACAAGTTTCCAAAAATAATGTGAAATGTACAACTGTATACAGATGGTAGCCTCCATGAGACAAGGTCAGATACTCAGGTCTTGAGATTGTTTAGGATACAGAAATTACTTTAATGCTTAATTGGATATGGTATTTGATCACCATCAAATACCACATGATTATTATTTTTTTCCCAAATCCAAAGGACGTTTGATACTGTTTAATCATGTTCACCACATTTTCTTCAAACCCGTAGATTTTTGTAATGCATGACAGTAACTTCACAAAATTGTCATCAGACAGGGAGCCCTTGTGTTAAGCTCTAGTCTTGTATGAACTTGGCTGATAATTTGCCATGTCATGTACATGTACATGTACCAATTTGTTCTGAATAAATTCTCAACATTCAGAGCAGCTCACTATTCCTAACAAAAACGATTGTATAAACATGCATTTAAAAAAGCAGCCATATGTGTTTAATTAAATAGTAATTGTTCTTTTTTTTGGGGGGGGAGGGGATTAGGTTTATTTTTTTTTCAATTATATATTATACATGTACATGTACCTCTGTTCCCCCTTAGGTGATTTTTTAGGGGTACCTAGGGACTTCAAAAGATCCCATTGCTAATTCACTGAGTGTGAAGTGTCCTCTTTCTGCAGAGTTGGAAACAATTTCTGTGCATTTGCTATGATTTGTTTCCATTTCATTACTTCATTTGTGCCTGAATGTTTATTTATTGCAGGTGTATACCAAAGTTGATGCTGTGTATGAGATGTATTCTGCCCTTGGATTGAGGTGGATAGTTGCCTACATGAGATGGCCATTACTCTCTACATTATTTGAATGGGCCTACATGGTGTTTGCAAGACGCCGCCTCCAGTGGACTAGAAGCTGGCGAGGATGTGAGACTGCAAAGTGTCAAATAGAAAACCAACCGCCATCGAATAAGGAGAAGTCTTGACTGACTCAATGGATTTTTTTTTCAAATATTGCTGTGATGTTCATGGTTTGCTAGATACATTGGCTTCTACCTCTAGAATCATTTTCTACATTGAGAACATTCACTTATATTGAAAGGTAATTTCACACCTTTTATCCATAACTACAAATGTACAATGTATTTCTATCACTGTTTGAATTCCTCATATTTGTAATTGGAATTGTAAGCATTAATTGTTTGGCACATACGACCAGTGCATTAAAATAAACACTTGTTAACGTAGGCTATCATCTTGTGGCTGATTTTTTGTATAGTAAATACAATGTCACAGTCAATGTGATGCAGATAGGATTTAATTGACTCCATTTGGTCTTTAGTTCCATGTGTTCACGAGCAATTGAATTCCATTGTATCAGCTTGCATTTGGAACAATCTTTCTGAAGTCATTTTTTTTTTCAATTTAAGCTTGGATCTGATCCGAGCACATTCTTTTGCATGCCTTTTCACTCACGGTGAGAATGAGACCTGCTTAATTTCCATATTAATTTAGTATCATGCATTTTAGTCATTAGGAGGTCATATTATTTACGTGTATTTAGTAAATTGATTTGATACCAACTATACACTGTGTATCATTGATACTGTCCAACACAATTGATAAGGTCAAAAAAAGTTTTGCTTCCGGTTTTCCTACCTACCCTTTTCCGACAGCCCTTACCCTAATATTTTTTTAAGGGGAAAATGAGCAAAAAACAGCTAAAACCATCCATTTCTACCATTTACTCTGGACTACACACAGACGCCTCGATATGATCGTGCACAACAAAAATTGGCAAAAAAGAAAATTCCCTACCTACCTACCCTATTTTCAAATGCCATGTAATCGGAAGCAGAATTTGTTTTGGCTTTAGTAAACAAATAGTAAACCAAGACATCAGCAATTTTCGAGAAAACTCAAAAACAAATGACAAACAAACAAGACAACCAAAAGTCAATGAACTAGACAATACCAACTGAATACCTAAACATTACAAAAACAGATATTGATGGGGAAGGAAAAAAGGATCTTATTGGAAAAAGATTTACCCATTTGTTATGTACATGTATTTCAACAAGTGACCAATTTCTTGTAGCAATGGCCTTCTCTGTTTTGAAATCGATAAAAACACTGCAATTATCGACACAAAGAGGTAAATCTTAACACTTATTATTAAAGATATTTTTTTTCGCCAAAACAGTAATAAGGGAAATAAGACCAAGGTCTTAGACATTCTTTTTCTGGTAAGAAGCCAAACCAAACGTCTCTACAACTTAAAATCACTGGATGATGAGATGTACATGTAGGATTAAAGCCCGAGTCCATCATTTGCAGCTATCCAAAAAAGTAACTGGCGTAATTATTGTTGAAAAACATACTGGTTGAAAGATAGTAAGGGGACTAAACTCCCTGTGAAATTATCCTTTCTGGCAAGCTCTCATTTTGAAGAAATCAACGAAAGAAGGCATTTCCAACGGTGCGTCTTAAGAAGCACCGTAGGAAAATTTAAATTAGTAGTTCGTTTTGTTATTCGGCGCAGCGCGCACAAGCATTGGAACGACGCACAGGCGCGCGCGGTTGCTATAATTCGTCGGATCAGTGCGCGACATCGCGTAAAGCTGCAATTCAAAACAATTCGAAACATGATTTAGCAACTTTTGATTTGAAATTGAGATCCTAGAATGCTGTTTTTCTCGGAATATAAAGCTGAAGCTGAGCTGAAACTTCATCAAGTAAGTTGTTCAGTATCCTTCATTAGATTTTGAACACTT
This sequence comes from Patiria pectinifera, assembly GCA_029964075.1. NCBI lineage: Eukaryota > Metazoa > Echinodermata > Asteroidea > Valvatida > Asterinidae > Patiria > Patiria pectinifera. The sequence goes on from CM057149.1 coordinate 1,909,429, forward strand.
TTGTTGCTTCAAACGAACAAAATGCACTAATTACAAATGATGGACTATAGCTTTAAGCCAAGTAATAATACCCTTCAAGAACAGCTAGATTTTTTTCACAGTCCCGGAAGACATGTAGCAGATTCTCACGCTCTAAGAAATAAATGTCGGAGTCCTTCTTTAATTTTGCAAAGACAAAGAAAGGTGTTTGTCGGAATGAGAAAGTAAATAAATTTAAATTGAAAATATTGCAGCTTTTTAATCTTTGGTCGTCGTCTTCGGTCAATCCTCGATTCGAGGAGTTGTCACTTTTGCTGCTGTCTCTCTCGCTGTTGATGACTGAATATAGAGTCCCAGTCGTGACCGTATTGGTCGTCCGCAGATGGAGCAGGAGAACTGCGGGGTTGAGTGAGGCTGAGACGCCCGTTCTTTAATTTCCTTCGGCGTCTTTTCTCGTCGTCCTGCGTGAGGTATCGAAAAGCTGAGCTCCACGTGTGATGGTGGAGCGCCAGGTGGAGCAGTTAGCTGCTTTGTCCTTCCAGGTGTCATAGGAACTCCTCAGCGGCACAGGTTCAGTTTGAGGAGGTCCATCAAACGTTTCTTGGGTCTTCCACGTGATTGCCAGAGCAGAGTTCACCCGAAGAAAAGTTGTTTCGGTAGAGCGGTGTCCTCCAACCTTCTCACGTGTCCGAACCATTGTCACTAACGTCTCACAATCATAACTCATCTCAGCACGTTGGAGAACATCAGAGTTACGGCCCAGGTACGTGACGCCGGTACATGTACGAAGCCCACGACTCGCAACTATAGAGCAGTGTGAAGAGCATAACAGCTCGATACACCTGGAGTTTGGTACAGGTCGTCAAGGAGTGGATATTAAATAGGCGACGATGTAGTCGCCCATTTCAGGAATGTGCCAGCCGAATACAATTGTTGATGTCATCATGGATGTTTGGCTTTTCATTTAGAAGGCTTCCAAGGTATAACATTTGGAAACTTGCTCCACAGGCTCTCCATAAATAGTGATCTGAGGAGAGGAAGCAGGTTGAAGCGGGCAGTCTAATGCAAGGAAGATCGAAAACAGGGTTGGTGCAAGAACGCACCCGTGCTTAACTCCAGTCTCAATTTGGAAGGGTGGAGAAATGCATATTATGACTCTGGGATAATTGTTTCACTGAGCTCTTGGAGTCGGGCCAGCAGGATGCGAGAGAATATTTTCCCAGCAGTGGAAAGGAGGGCAATTCCTCGGTAATTTCCACAGACAGTCCGATCATCCTTCTTGAATATTGTCACAAGGTTGGCATTTAGAAGATTCTTTGGAGCAGTCTGTGTCTCGATCTCCCAGATGAGGAGAATCAGGATGTGGAGACGGATGCGGAGTGCAGTTCCTTAATGCTGGAAGAACTCGGCAGGAATGTTGTCCGGACCAGGCGCTTTGTTTGGTTTCATTTTGGAAACTGCAGTTTCGACCTCATGCAGAGTTGGTAGCACAGACATCCACGTCCTGTCAGGATGAGCCGGAAGATCATGAATGAAGTCTTTTACAGCGGAGGATGGCCGGTTCAGGAGGGTATTGAAATGTTCCTACCAACGTCGAAGGGTATCTGTTTCATCGGTGAGAATGGTGGAGTCATCAAGCGATTGTAGATGTGAAAGGGCATCCGGGCCGTAGACAGCACGGATGGCTTGGTAGAAATGTTTCATCTCGTTGTGGTCGGCGTATCCTTGGATTTCAGCAGATTTTAATATCCACCAGTTGTTCTTCAGTTCAAGAATCCTTCTTTGGGCGAGAGCTTTCTTGTTTCGGAAGAGGGCCTTCTCGGATGCGGATATTGGGTGGTTCTTCCACGCCAAACGTGCAAGTCTCTTTTCGTTGATTAGGACGCGGATTTCAGGGTCGTTCTCGTCAAACCAATCGGTGACTGCTCTATATTCCGACACCCCTATATTCCTACACCCCTATGTTCCGACAACCCGCACATAATATTTGTTACTCCCGGTTAGGGTTAGGATTAGGGTTAGGGTCAGGGTTAGGGTTAGGATTAGGGTTAGGTATAGGAATACGTGCAGTCGGAACATCAGGGTGTCGGAACACAGGGGTGTCGGAACATGGGGTGTCGGAACATAGGGGTGTAACCAAACCAATTCTGGTGACGACGCGACGGCTGGTGACAAACCCGATCTTGTCTTTATTGTCAGAACAATGGCTTCTTTCAAAACTGACAACATCCCTGCAACGTCAGATATCTCCGAGGGAAGAGAATAAAGATGTTGTTACTATGTTGTTACTGAAGTGTTACTACCAAAACAACATTTCAAATGTTGCAAAAGGTTATTCCAGCTCTTAGTTATGGTAAAGTTAACCAACTTCAAGATGTGACTTTTAACATCTAAAAGTGTTGTGAACTTCCCCGCATAGACGCATGTGCAGTAATGTATTAGGCGACTGGGCAATTTGATTGGATACTGAGTTCAGCGCGCCGCGCGCGCACACTAGATCATTTTCCGTCCGAGCTCCAATATGGCGTTTCGTTCTTCATAATCTTTCGTCCTACATCGACCAACATCGCCGACCCTCATGATTTAACCAGTTGAGTACAGGTGAGATTTTTTATACTGAGATATTATCGTAGGAACACTGCACATTTTGATGTTATTACTACTTTTATATATTGACGGAGAATTTTAGACCTTAGTCCTTACAGATGGGTGTCGCTATACATTGTACGTATACGTACATACGTGCATTTGATTTGCGTGCTGTATCGATACATGTTGAAGTACGTATCTTACAATCGACAGAAGCATGACCAATCTTTAATCGGGAAAAAATCCATATTGGATCACCACTTAACCTGCCGCCAAACACATCAATTTTCACCTCACCTTGTGATTTCACCCAAGAGGAATCCAGGAAGCTCTGTAAATGTGAAAAAAAAATTAGGCAAAAATGTGTTTTTAGAGCACAGAACTAAGCTCAAGCAGCCGGTCAAAACTGATTGAAGTGTCTGGAAGACAGCGGTACGTTATACGCATGACATCGACAACCATGACAACGCATGAGCCGGCCAATGATAGTGCAATACGTCATTATGAATATTTATTTTCTCATGAATATTTAGTTTATTTCAATGGATACTTCAACTACGTCCGAAGATTGATTATTGCAACAGCGATCGTGCGCGGCCTAGCGGTTAAGAGTCTCGTGTATCAAGCATGAAGAGTTCGAGGCTCGAAAAAGTGACTGATTAATAAATAGGAATAAAGGAAAGGAGAGAGTGAGAGTAGTGAGAGTAGAGGAGGGAATAACCATAAAGGATGCAACTTTTGGCGCTAGAAAATTAATTGAAAAAAAAGTGGTGATCCAGTATGGAATTTTTTCCCTTTAATCTTTACAATTTCCATTTAAGGGCCATGTATCGATACATCACGTAAATCAAATGCACGTAGAACGTACGTACATGTATAGCGACACTCATGGGCGTCGCCAGGATTTTTTCTAGAGGGGGGGGGCAAAACATATTTTGCCAATAAATATCCTGTATTTCTCAACATATTCTCGATTTATCGGTTTTAGAGGGGGGCAGGGACATTTTCCCCCCAACCCATTAAATTTGCACCACTATGACTTCGCGCCTCTCCCCCCCCCGTTCCATAGTAACCGGGGGTTGCGTGCATTTAAAGGATAATTTTTTTGACATTAATAGCTCAAAGTAACACCTTTAAAGGGTAACTACATCGTGACGTCATTTCATTCCTAAATCAGGACAAAATAGTTTGATTAATCAATTCGAATGCAGTGCTTTGTAATACAACAACAGCCGGGCGCGTTATCACGTAACATGATACGGAGCGCGTCACGTTTTTTTTTTAAATCCATTGTCTATGTGACGCACAACGGTTGAATGACCGAAGACTCGATATAGAAAGCGCCCGCTGATTGGTCAAACTCTAGGAGGTCAAGGGGGGGGGGGGTCTTGCCTAATTAATCATGTAATTTGTTCACGCGAAAATAGACTACATGGACAAGGCATAAGCCGGCATGCACCTCAACGATCTCTGCAAACATTTGCGTACATGCAGGCGATATAGGACGCCTAGCTTGCTGCATCAGCGGGTCCTTGGCTTTTTGCGTGCGCCCGAAAGTTTGTTTAATCTATACAAAGCAAGTTAAATGTATTCAAGTCAAGTGATGTCGCAAAAGATGTTTTAAAATTCAAGTCACAAGTCATTTTTCCCAAAGTCAAGTCAAGTCTAAAGTCAACAAATTAGCGACTCGGTCGGACTTGAGTCATCAACTCAGTCAACAACCTGCCCGCCCGCCACTTAAACGACTTCAATAGAAGAAGAAGTGGAAACATTTATTTCAATGATGTCATTCATTACAATTATGTACAATCATGTATAAATTAAGAAAGGTCAGTAGTAATATATATGACAGTTATGTACACAGTGATTACTAATAAGTGTAATATTAAATGACAACAGTTAGGTATAAGGTTAAGCAGACGCTTTTGTGCCCTTACCTATGGACAGACATACAACCAAAGTACTGTAACAAGGGACAAACAAAACACAACGGTAGACAGACAGGACAAGTGTGTGAGACAAGGCCTAAATATTAATGCACATATAACATTTCAATTTATGAATATGATTCGATAAAATGAGTTTTTAAATTTTTGACAAAGACAGATAGTGAGGGTAACAGTTTAAGAGAGTCATCTAAACTATTCCAGTACAAGGTGCCTCGATGAATCACACTGTTTTTTGACATTGACGTCCTGTTAAATTGGACAAACAGATTTCCCTTAGCACTACTTCGGGTGTTATATACATGAACATTAGATGCTAAGGTAAAACAAGAATCAAAACAGGACGGGAGTAGATTATGCTTAAATTTAAACATTAATTTTCCTAAATTAAGGTAATATAAGTCATTACATTGTAATATATTTAATTTAGCAAATAACGGAGCAGAATGATCACGATAGCCAGCATTTGAAATTACACGAACTGCTCGCTTCTGTAAAGTAAGTAATTTGTTACACTTAGATGGCAAACTGCCCCAGGTCAAGATTGAGTAATTTAAGTATGGTAAAACAAATGAATTATACAATGTTAATAAAATCTTACTCGGAAGATAATATTTCAAACGATTCATTATTCCAACGTTCTTTGATATTTTTGTCGCTACTTCATCAATATGATGTTTCCAAGTGAGATTTTCATCAATAGTTACACCCAGGAATTTAGTTGTCTTAACCTGATTAAGCCTTGAGTTATTTAAATTCAGAGGAACAGATTGTGTGTACTTGTACTGATTGGCACAAAAAATCATATAATTTGACTTGACGACATTAATAGATAATTTATTTGCGAGAAGCCATGTACTGATCTTTTCAAGTTCCATATTTAGGTTACTAATTGCTTCATCTACATTATCGTGAGTGTACAACAAACTTGTATCATCTGCAAATAAACAAAATGTTACAGTGTCTGAAGTATTACATATATCATTAATATAAAGAAGAAATAGTAGAGGACCCAATACGGAACCCTGAGGTACCCCACACGTAATGAATCGGCTAGTTGAAGTTACAGATTGAAACGATACATACTGGTTTCTGTTACACAGATAACTTTTCAGAAGGTCCAAAGCTGTTCCCCGCACTCCATAATGATCTAATTTACTAATAAGAATATCGTGATTTACAGTATCAAATGCTTTTGATAAGTCTAAGAATATGCCTATGGAGAAATTATTTTGATCAATTGCATTACATAATTTATTAACTACATATGATATCGCTAATTCAGTTGAACGATTTTGTCTAAATCCAAATTGAGACTCAGAAAGAATATTATTTTTAGTGATAAAAGATACTAATCGTTTGTAAATAAGCTTTTCAAATAGTTTTGAAAATGTAGTTAGGACTGATATGGGTCTATAGTTGGTAATGTTATGCTTACAACCTTTTTTATATATCGGTGTTACTTGGGCTATTTTTAGATCATCGGGGAAAACTCCAGCTGTCAAACACTTGTTAAAGATGTCAGACAAAGGCTTAGCTAAAGAATACCGTGCTTGTTTGATGACAGAAGAACTTAAACCATCAAATCCAGGGGCTTTCCCAGAAGGTATTTTGTTAAGATAATCAACAACCTCTTCCTTGGTAATAGGTGTAAGAAACAGTGAATTTGGACATTTGTTGCTTAGAAATGAATCAAAGGAAGTGTTACATAACGGGAGTTCACTGGAGAGGCTACTGCCGATGTTAACAAAGTAGTCGTTAAATGCTTCTGCAATTTCCTTGTCATTGTTAATTTCGTTACCGTCCTGAAAGAAGTAAGATGTGTTTACATTTTGCTTGCGCTTGTTAAGTAAGGAATTAATAACTTTCCAAGTACCCTTGATATTACCTTGCACTTCGCTAAATTTTGTGTATAGATATTCTTTTTTGGCTAATTTGATTAAAGAATTCAATTTGTTTTTATACAGAGTATAAACAGATTTGTTAGTCGCAGTCGGGTTCCTCGTAAATTTTCGGTACAAATGATTTTTTCGTCTGATAGAAATGTAAATACCATCAGATAACCATGGGGATTTACATTTATTGTATCGGCATTTAACATCTTGTAAAGGAAAGTTTTTATTATAAAGTTGTTGGACATTTGATAGGAAATTATTATACATACGATGTATATCGTTAATTGATATTACAGAATCCCAATCAATCATATTTAGATCATGAATGAAGTTTTCAACATTACTGGTATTAAAAGTACGTTTTTGGAATTTGTTGCTGGTTCGGGGACTTTCTTTGACACTGTTGATTACTAAGAATACGGGGAGATGGTCTGTGACATCAGTCATCAAGACACCAGAGGAAAGATTCGAAAGGTCATTGGTTAGAATGTTATCAATAAGAGTTGCACTATCGGCAGTGATCCTTGTTGGTTTGTCAATAGTTGGATAAAATGATTGAGATAGAACAGTATTCATAAAGGTCTGCACACTATTGTCAATATCATACTCAAGTAAGTTGATATTATAGTCACCCATTATATAACATTTTTTATTTTCACTAGATATAAGTGACAAAACAGTACTAAAGCATTCTGTAAAGTTGTTGGTTAAAACACAGGGGGGTTTATAGACAGTTCCAATAATAACATTCGCTTTACCTGTATTTATAACTTCAATAAAACATGATTCAATATCGGAATTGTTAATTGATAAGTCGTTGCGAACTTTATATACCAAATCCTCTTGTATATAAAGTGCAACCCCACCACCCCTCTTGTCTTGTCTACAGGTTCCCTCAATGACATAGTTTGGGATTTGTATTAGAGGGTCATGAATATCATTTAACCAGGTTTCCGATATTCCAATAAACGCAAAATCCTTCCGTAGTAAGTTAATATACTGATTAATGCTTGATACGTTTTTTCGTAAGCTACGAGCATTGAAATGTAATAATTTAATGTCGGTGTTCGTAATGAAATGATCACTGAATTCATCCTGATCGTAGTAATAGCAATTTCTGTCGGGAATATCAAAATTTGTATCTGGATCTATATCAGAAGTCATTCAATAGGGTATGTTTATTGGTTGATTAATAAAAACAAAATCAAAACATATCAAGCACGAAATATAACTCACCAGAATAAGCAGGATAAACTTGTGATGTCGGCTTGTCTCACACTGAGGCACAAATACACGCACATAAATACACAAAACAAAGGACATGAATAGAGTAGTGAAGATTAAATGTAAGTGTACATTGTGATGCATTGTTGACTTCAGGCGTCTCCCTCAAGACGGAATGATCTGAACGGGCCATCTTGGATCTTGTACCTGATCATGGCTGGTACTGACCAAGGAATGTATGCAAAGTGGACCCGCTCCTCTCTTTGAATGCGTCGCAGGTGCATTTCCCTCAGCTGCTTGCGTTGGGCCCTGACTTTGGGTGTGACGTCGTCCGTTATGAAGATGTTGTTGCCTTGAACTTGTTGTTCTTCAGATGTTTTGCTGCATTCTTTAGGATGAATTGACGATCGCTGTATCGAAGAAGCCGGCAGTGAATTGGTCTTGGGCGTGGAGAGCTGAGTGCTGCAGCTGAGCCTGTACCGGGTGGTGGACCCGTGCGATGTGCCCGGTCGATCTCGATCTCGTCGGCACCCTGGAGCTTTAGATGATTGGCCAAGAGCTCATGGACGAAGTCCTCGCACGATTCTGATCCGGCCTCAGATCTCTCAGGAATGCCTTGGATGACAACGTTGTTACGGCGACTTCGATTGTGGATGTCATCAATCTTGTCTTCGAGGTTCCTGATGATCCGCAGGTTGTACTCGGTTTTTGTGTTGATCAGCTTTTTGATGGCGTCATGACTTTCCTGGACAAACGTTACAGATGTTTTGAGTTCAGCGATGTCTGTGGCATTTGAAGACACCTGCTGGTGGGTCTGTTGGTGCTTAAGCTCTAGGGAGGTCAGTCGTGATTCGATGTTAGTGATTGACGCCAGAACCTTGTCAAGCTTGTCGTTAATGATCGATAGCTTGTCACTGCATACGCATGACGCAACATAGCCGCCATCTTGGTCGCTGTCATTCGGGCTCGGGAGATCTTTTTTTGAGCTGGGTTTTCGGCGACTCCGAGGTGCTTTAGTTGCTGGATCCTTGTCAGTCATGGTAAGATGTGTCTATCTAAAATGACTGTAAGCAGTAGTGGCAATATTTCTTTCAAAATGACGCAAAATTTGTGTAAAAAGAGGGAGAGCGGATAGTACACAACCTTACTCGTCACGCATCACTCGGTGATCCATTCAATTTCGCGCGAAATTGAAAGATGCTCTTTATAATTTGCTAGTGTGACACTCGAAAAAAATATTTTGAAAAAATTCAACTGGACGCTATGAAGCATTTGTCTATTTACGGACAAAAGCATTCGGACCACTCTAAAACAAATAATAAAATCAGCAACTGTAGTTCTCCTTCAACAGTAGAGTATAATTAATTCATAAACATTTATTAATAATTTCTTTCGGACTTGTATACAGAAAATTTGCATATAAAACATTTATAGCCATTACAACCAAAAATAAATCCAGCGAAAGTACACAAGTTCATTATTAAAAATAGTTCTTCGGAGAGATCATGTATATAGCGTCAATCGATTTATCTGAGACATACGAACGCATTGTATATGCGCTGTAAAATGTTGTCAATGCATCTGCAAAATGCACAAACAATGGAGGACCACTATAAAATGCCTTTGACTGATGCATTAAAGGTGATTTTGCATTTCATTTGTTTTTCCTGAACAAAGAACTAAAAACAGAAGATATGTGTGGAGTGGTGATGTACCAGCTTTATCTATCTCAATTTTCCAGCTATTCAGTTTTGGATGCCTGCATAAACATTCGAGTCTTCAACGCAAACAATATGAATATTTAAAATGGGGACACTGGCAAATCAGATAGCTAATGTATCATTTAGCGTCAGCCTTGTAGGTTACTGTCGAGTCACTACAGCTTGGTCAGTATTACGACCATGTGATTGTAGTATACTTGAGCTAACTTTATTTAAAAGTAAAATAAATAAAGGTCCTCCCAAACCTGCGTTTATCTGCGTCAATACCTCATAACTATATTAACAATTCTAATTCAGATTTAAAACCTGTTCAGGGAGCTTCATAAAAAGCTGATGTTTCGAAGGTAAACGAATACATGTATAGAGTTTTGCAAAGAAACAAAATGGGCTTAAAGTAGGATGTACATCACCATACGGTACGGTCGCAGGCTCAGTTCCCACTCCAGTGCATGTCAGAGTTATAGTATTGAGTTACAATACACTGCAATTAGCAGCCATCTATCTTAATTGTGTTTTCTGAATTTTTTTTATGAACGATACTCATGCATATCCCATGTGAAACGCCATACGCACATGGCTTTATTTGCAAAAAGTAGCAAACAGATCGTATATCTACGTTAAGACAAACATGACAGAGCAAGAGTTAAGGCAACACAAATCAGTATGCACTGTACAACATACAGTCTGAGATATTTTCACTAATATGCTGATAACAGTGGACAGAATATACATAAACCATATCCAATGTAGATTTTAAATCTGAAGTTGCATTATCGGCATTGTCATCATTAAGACTGTCAGTATAATCGTCATTAACGTCGTCATAACCACACATTCCATCTAGAACGACAAAAGAAGGTATCAGACACAAGAAGAAACCCGTCATCTACCGAATTATTATCATAACAAACGTAATTGGATTATATCTAAATTTATTAAACAGTGGAGTGATAGACCGCATTGTGACCTTAGAAAGGAATGTAAAAAAAAACAAAAAGAAAAAAAAAACCCAAATAAATTACGTACCAACCGCATGTTAAACAAATATACATGTATCAGTTTGAGCCATATTGGATTCTGGTTGAGATCTTATTTATCTCGATTTAGATGTTCATCTCACAAGTATGATGATTGAAGTTGGTGGATACATTTGTTTGGCTCCACAGGAAAGGTTATGTCCACATATTCTACTTGATGTTGAAACCACAATGCGTTTTTTTTTTAGAATGGCCTTCAACGATATTTGAAAGAATCTCTTAGTGACTTTTGTAGTAAAATGGTTTCACAAAATAATGATCAGTTTATTTTTGTAATGTTGTCTACAAAAAAACATGTATTATTATTTGTGTTACTATATTTAAAAAGCATAATGTAATAAACCCACATGCCATGCAATTTTTTTATATTCAATTTCACTGTTGTAACTCTTCCCCAGGGTTATGGGGTTTGTTCCTATTTATGGAATAAAACAACACAACAATACATCAGTACTGCATGGTACTAAACACCTCGTGAAATTATTCCGTTTGGATTGCTGACATTTAGAAGAGTCAAGAAACATAAATTATTTCCAACGATCAGTCAATTGACGATTTTTGGAAATACAGATTTCTATTATTTTATTAACGATCAAAAGATTGTGCATGGTTATTCATTGTTTTCTTGAAAAGTGTAACATCCACTGAGCAGAAACGTCAACAGTTAGGCTTGGAACATTCTTCCTTGGATGTTGAGTGGTTATATTAATGAAAACGAACACAATGCTTAAAATACAAATAATCCTATATGTCTTAATATAGTATCCATTCATACGGAAATCGCCAAAAAAAAAGAAAAAAAGTTCGATGGTCTGCAAAGGTAACAGGAAAACCACGGTCTTTTGGGAGAAAATGTTGAAAACCCTCTATGTTTACAAAGGATTTCAACAAGTGTTCTTATAGCGGGTTTCCCATCTTCAATGATTCTTTTTTCTGAATGATACCATTTCAGGCGGAGTAATTTCACAGCGTATTTGGTACCAGTCATATCTTTACTTTATGCAGGGATTTTCTCGTTAAATCGGTAGGCACGTTTCCGGGTAAACTGCAATTAGTAGAGTCATTTTCCTGGAATCCGTGACCATGTTGCGGATACCTTTTTTTTCTTGATGGATTAATTGGACCAATTTTAAGAAAAAATAGCTCCTATACACCTCCCAAAAGTGACGGCAAACTTTTTTTATCGCACTTTTTTTCAAAATGGCCGCCAACGTCATATTGAAATACATAACAAGTGATATCTCGGGAACCAGATGAGCCATAACGTAACGATAAATGAGGTGTCGATTCCCACTATTTCTGGCATGACAAACCTGCTAAAATGGTATTCATTACGTTTCGGACTATCGTGACCTCAAAATTCAAAATGGCGGGTGGTAACATCTTGAAAAACGGCATCTATTATATCTCTGGAACCAGAGGAGCAAAATAGACATTATACGATGTTATTTTCAATTAATTCTGGCATTACAGCCCATTGCAATGGTTCTTTTGACGTTCAGGGACTGCCATGACCTGCTATTTGAAGATGACTGCTGTCCACCATCTGTCAAAACGTCAATCTGCAATATTATCTCTTGCGCCAGAGGCTCTTGGTTTGAGGAGCCATCCCATTTAAATCCACCACTACCTAACTTATTTGAATGGTTATTTTGAGTTTCATCTGGATACCTATTTCTTTCTGTTATAACTTCTAATAATTTGTTTTAAATGAATTTGTTTTACTGACTTAAGTAAATTTGTTCTCCATTGCATGGTTTATTATTTACATGTTTTGCCTTACATATACAATCAACCAAAAAAGATAGTCCCCCCTTCCAATACTTTTTGTCTAACTCAGAAACTACTGAGCACCTCTCGCTCAATTAACGACTAATCAGAACAGAAATTCCTTAGCAATCCAGCCATTCTCTTTATTTGGCCAAAAACAGTGCTAATGTGTACGAATTAAGGCAGTTTATGACAAATGATACCAAAAACAGTTGCACTTTTGTTTACGTGCAAGTTGTGGTTCACACTCTCTCACACTGAGAAGTGGGAGAATACCAATAGTAAGCCTCCAACTTCTCAGTTGAGATGTTATCCAAACTGTCATCTTCAGTACGAGACTCCCCATAGAGTATACATTCATATTCAGTTCCTTGGTTGTGCTGTAACTCTCCACCGTCTCTTCTGCTCTCCATTGTCAACAAGTTCTCAGATGTTCATACAATTCACCTGAACCAGTAACACAGTCAAATTGAATAAGTGTAAGACATTATCCTTCTTATCTAGGTTTTACATTATATGTTTATGAATTACAAAGGCCCACATTACAAAGACTTCAAAATGTTATGTAATTTCAATTCAATCAACATTTATTTCCATAATGCCACAAGTTTCATAATACAATGAAACAATGCCATTTAATAAATAATATTATAAACAAGAGCAAACATGTAGCTATGTAGGCAATTATACAGGCATCTTTCGAAGCCGGGGGCTTATATGGAGATGTCTTGACAAAACAAAACCGAAATGTCAACTCAACAGTTACAGAAACAGACTAACAATCGGACAAACACAAATGGAGAACATGAAATAAAATGTGAGGGTTAGAGAAAATAGAAAATGCCATAAATGAATAATCATGTAACTAGTCATTAATCAAAGCTAAGCATCAATATTGAAGTAGAAACGAAATCGAAACAAAAATATAAATAAAAAGATGAATCAGCTGATTAAATATAAAAATCCAACACAAGGAAGTGAACATTAACGAATTGTTAACCAGATGAATGATAAGCAACAGATTCGTAACAATATCACGCGAAATAAAGAATCAAAATAATCAAATGGCAACTATCATAGGCGTCGCGAGGGGGGAGGGGGCAAGCACAAAAAAAGGAGAAAAAGGGGGGTGGGGAAAGAGGTGCGAAATCATTATTGTTGCAAATTTAATGGGTTGGGGGGGGGCAAATGTCCCTGCCGACCCTCGAAATAAAGGATAAATCGGGAAAGTATAGGGATTTGGGGGGGAAAATGTGCTTTGCCCCCCTCTAGAAAAAATCCTGGCGACGCCCATGGCAACTATATGTAAGGCAAAACATGTGTAAATAATAAACCATGCAATGGAGAACAAATTTAATTAAGCCAGTAAAACAAATTAATTTAAAACAAATTGTTAGAAGTTATAGCATAAAGAAATAGGTATCAAGATAAAACTCAAAATAACCACTCAAATAAGTTAGGTAGTGGTGGATTTAAATGGGATGGCTCCTCAAACCAAGAGCCTTTTTGGCGCAAGAGATAATATTGCAGATTGACGTTTTGAAAGGTGGCGGACAGCAGTCATCTTCAAATAGCAGGTCACAAGGGCGGATCCAGAACACAATTTTTTTGGGGGGCCCAAAAAAATTTGGTCCCCCCCAAAAAGTGGGTAAAAAAAATTACGGCGTGGGGTTCGGGGACCGCTTAAGGGCCCCGAAATTTTTTTGGATTCTAGATGCTCTGTGGTGCGATCTGAGGTAATTTCTAACCACTTTAACCAATGTTTTTTTGAGGAAAAGATGGTGGTGTTCTCATTGCCTGCCTTTTTTGCGATGTCACATAAAAATAAAAAAAAATTGGTTTCGTTTTTTTTTTTGGAGGGGGGCCATGGCCCCCTTTGGCCCCCCCCCCCTGGATCCGCCCTTGGCAGGTCATGGTAGTCCCTGAACGTCAAAAGAACCATTCCAATGGGTTGTAATGCCAGAATTAATTGAAAATAACGTCAATGTCTATTTTTCTCCTCTGGTTCCAGAGATATAATAGATGCAATTTTTCAAGATGGCTACCAGACTCGATTTTGAATTTTTAGGTCACGATAGTCCGAAACGTAATGAATACCATTTTAGCAGATTTGTCATGCCAGAAATTGTGGGAATCGACACCTCATTTATCGTTACGTTATGGCTCATCTGGTTCCCGATACATCATTTGTTATGTATTTCAATATGGCGTCGGCAGCCATTTTGAAAAAAAGTGCTATGAAAAAGTTTGCCGTCACTTTTGGGAGGTGTATAGGAGCTATTTTTTCTTTAAATTGGTCCAATTTGTCAAATCCATCAAGAAAAAAAGGTATCCGCAACATGGTCACGGATTCCAGGAAAATGACTCTACTAAATGTTGCTATGTGCCTTTAACCACAGCTATGTAAAGAAATTGCATGGGCATTGCGTTATGTGTTAAAATGGTCGTAACGGGAAAGTAATAAATCTGGCTCAGTTTGGATGTTTCCGAGCTGAAACATGAAATCATCGTATCAAATCGTTCTGTTTGAAAAAAAGGGACAATATCCAATACTTCTTCCAACAGCAGGCTGATATCACTGCCACTGTCTTGTAGATTTGTAAGCTTTTCCTTCTGCCAATTTTCGAAGAAGGGTAATGCAACACAATTCTACCACAAGACTGATATCTAAATTGAAGATACACCATCATCGTGGTTACGTGGCCATCATCGCACACACACATCCATTACCATAGAGACGCAATCACAAGTTTAGACAGTTTTCTCAAAGAGTTTTTTTCCTATCTCTTTGCATGTCATCATTGGCGAAGTCATCTCCCTCGTCATTACGAAGCATCAGGATCCATTTCTCGCGAGCATTTTTCAAATGTGTGAGCCAAATTTGCTGTAGACAAAAGGAAAAGCGCATAATAGCTCAAGAAATGGTGAATAGCCATTAATGGGGCCAAAAAATAAAACACAAAATAGGAAATCGTTTACATAGCTGCTTATCTTCGGTTGGACCACGATCTTGAAAAAAACAAACAGTAGTGTCTTCACCTTAACCGATTAAGTTGAAGGCATGTATTCAATGACTTTTCATTAATTTTAACACGATTTTGTGCCAAGTGTAAAAAGTATGTCCAGAAAGTTGGTTTTGTTTCTCTCGCTGAAAGTATACAATTTCCACACAATATTTGTGAAGTGCCTTTCAGTCACAATGAATAAGTAACCTTTACCAATCAATGAAATTGCTTATTGATGACTGCACGGCAGTACGGACGGACGGCCAGTAAGACGATAAATGCATGGACTTGGGTAGTGAGTTCATAGCATGTACAGGGTGAGTAAAAAAAACAGCGGAACCCAAACCCCCCAAAATTATATTTGATATTAAAAAAATATATAGCAACACCAATAATATTGACTGGAAAGCCAATTTCATAGGCTAATTTTAGATGCAAAAATGACTGAAATTGCTCAATCCGTTCAAAGAATATCACCATTTCAACGCAATGACCCTAAAACCTGTTCAGTCCCAAAAAGCAATTTATTGTGTATTCTGACTGTTAGGAACAACAAAGAAAATGACACAGAATACTTGTTTTAACAACTGTCAACAGCGGTAGTATACACAATATCTTTATTAACAATCCGGGTTGGGCAAACAATATGATTTATATAACCCACTTTTCTTAAAAGACGGGCCTTCAAAAGGACTTTGTTGAATATTTTAAACTTTTTAACTGAGGTTTTATTGCTGGTGATGGTTGAAGACAATTGTGAAGACGATTCTTGAAATCGCATTTTTGGACGAAAGAGGTTTTAGGGTCATTGTGTTTAAATGGTAATATGCTTTGAACGGATTAAGCAATTTCAATATTTTTTACCTAAAGGTAGCTTATGAAATTGGCTTTCCAGTCATTATTATTTTTGGCGCTATATTTATTTCAAATATGAAATATTTGGGGGGTTTGGGATCCACTTTTTTGACTCACCCATGAGACAACTCCGCAGAGTCAAACACCATGCATGCAAACTATTGCACAGACTAAACTACATGACTGTCTGACAGCCAATAATTCGAATTTTGTAAAGAAATTATTCAATAACTAAACTTCAGTGGCTTTTTCGTTTGGTATCGCATTCAAAGGTGAATAACTTTTAAATTACTTGGAAAACTGCTTTTTAAAACAAATTCAGGGTGAAACTCCAAATGCACGGGGGATACAATTTTGGATGCTGATAAAGGAATATACATGTACATGTATTCGTCAGTTGTAATAACTTTGTTTTTGCTGCATACCTTGCTATTTTCGTCACTGGCAGCTAATGTGTACGCTCCAACAAATTGCTGGTATCTGCTGTTTTGTAGCAGAACAAATCCATGTTTTAGGCCACTTGCTGTATCATAAAAACAGAACAACAGAAACAAGGTTTCATTTGATTTCTCTAAATCACAAGGAGCCAACGTTGGAAGAATCACACATTTTCCCCAAACACGTCCAGATTATTGCGACAAGGTGGAGCTGAATCTAGCAACAAGGGTATGCCCGAGTCCATTCAAGTCAGTTACCAATTTAAAATGCAAAGCTTCTGAACATATAGTGCATTAACAATTAAAAGTAAAGTTTATATTAATGCTTGCCGTGCCACGAAGAGTGGTGTATTCACAATGAAATAGTGCACCCCGCTGTGTACACCAGACGCTTGGGCCAATTAGCAGTAATTCATATTCTATTATGACCCCGTCTCGGAATTTAGACACATTTGTAATACTTAACCGTATTTGTGATCTTTAACCCTTATTGATGCCATCCAATGTAATAAAAAGTCACGTGTTCTTTTGGTCAACTTTGGTGTAAAATTGGATGAAGCATTTTGAAGTCTCAAGAGAAACACTGTAAAAAAAGTTGAGAAAAATGGGTTGATAATTCGAGCTAGGCTGGTCGAATTATCAACAGCCTACACTCTTGGGCAAACTCTTCCCAATAGTTTTTACCCATTTTAACCCAATATGAGGTAATTTCACACCAATGCTGGGTAAATTACATTGCCCAACAGTGTTTTATCCAACCTTTTTACAGTGAAGAAGCGCGACAAGATGTCAAGATAATTTTACTTTTTACTTTTATAAAAATATAAACATATACTGTGCCGACTCGATGCCCAAGATGGCCTAGCTATGATTGTGGTCGAGTCAATTCATAGGAAAATTTCAGTAAAGTCAAGTCAGTGTCAGAGAGGCAAAGATATCTTCCTCCTACCTGCTGCCCGTTTGCTCTCTAACTCTATCACAGAGACCCTGTCCAAGGGGATGGGAGGCCTGTACACAATGAAGGAAAAGCCATCCTTCTTACGAGGGACAGGCGGCGTGGCAGAGATTGTCATGCCGTCTGGAAGTGACTTTTTCTTGACGTTATTCTTTCGGATTTTGCTGATAAGTAGCATGTCATCAAAGAGGAAGATATACATCTCTGAAGATTTGGTTCCATCTGTGGATGCAACATAAAGTTAGTTCTTGAACTTGTCGAAAACAGAAGCCTGTTTCTAGTGAAATTGTTTTGGTGAATCAAGTTGCTCAAACACTAGAGTCTTGAATTAAAAATAATACAGATCGTACCGATCAGTGTAAGTGGTCCCTCATGTAGAAGCGTCCTTTTAGTGCTGGCAAGCAAATTGCTTTTTGACATCTTGGCTACCGTGTCCTTGAGAAACTATGGGGAGAAAAAAAGTCTATATTACAAAAAACAGTGTGCATTTTGGCTTAAAAATAATATCAATTCAAATGTTGCTTCCTCCTATTAAGTGAAGGTGTTTTAGTTGTGCCAATGAAGTGAAAAGAAGGCAAACTTCAACCCGCAAGTAGCGCACCCAGGGGCGGGGGGGGGGGGGGGGGCGCTTGAGCCCCCCGCTCCAAGAGGTTGACATTTTATTTTTAGTCCCACGATTTGACCTTGGTGACATGTATGTGGCCTACTTTCGAGTAGTATAATAGGGGGATAGTGGTGCCACCAACGTCAAAATAGTCCCCTCCCCCCAAAAATAGCAAGACATTTGTGATTTTTTGTCTGTACGAATTATTTATTGGTTAGAATCAATCATTTCGTGCTAAAAAAAATATTTATTTTAGGGAAAATATGTACATAGTAAACAGGGCTAATTGAAACTAGTCCGTGCAGTGTATATACAAAGCAATCCATTTACAGATGAAACTGATTGTCTACGACAACAGGCCGGAGTCCAATTTTAAATGGTGGGAAAAATATCAATAATCCAAGATTTGGATTGCGCCACTGCAACCCGCGAACAACATTCTTTTTCAACACGTTATCACTGGCATGTGACCGCTTACCATTCCCAGTCAATAATGTCGTGTTAAATTCCGGGGTGTGGTGGGGGGGGGGTAGGGGTTGCTGTTCATGACGCAAGCATGTTGGTATATGACATTCTGGGTTTCTATTGAAATGACATAGCATTAATTTTCCCATTTTCTTCAGAAAAGCAGAAAAGTGGATCGAACTATTTGACAACAACTGAGCATTCCACCTTTCTGCTTTTTGGATACCAGAAAAGCAGATTTTACTAAGGCGGCTGAAAAGTGGCCATCTGCTTTCCTGCTATTAGAAAAGCAGAGAAGCAGATTGATTGTATTTGTACATCTGTGCAGTCATTTGTAGTGTATGGAGGGCCCCGATGGAAACCAGTTTTAAACTGTTTGGACAAACCCTCGGCAAAAAAAAATGTAATAAATAAATAAGTTCTGCATGGAGCAGGCAGATAATTTGCATCGAACTTTTATTTGAATAAGCCAGTTCGGCATTTGAACTGCGCATGAGTGTAGGCCTATATCAAGATTTGACGAGTTTCCTTCCGTTATTACCCGTATGCGTGCAAAATCGTAACGGGTAACCAGCAACAATTGTCTTGTTCTGAAGTACAGTAAGCACACAGTTTGGACAACGAAGTATTTTACAGGTGTTTTGCAGAATACAGATTCGGTAACTACGTCTCCATATACTCTTGTTTGCGTTTATCTGCCGCGCTTATTCCGAAGTACTATTGTCGAACCTTGTTATGCACATGGCAGTTGAAATACCGATTTGGTTACTGGGAATATTATATGTTGTGAAGATACTTTCTACAGTTTTTATCGGATCTACTAATTTCATTCCGCAATCCGCATTCCCTCAACAACTTCCTGTTGACTGTATCTCAGTTACTAATATTAAAGGTTTTGCTTGAGGTAAGTTGAAACTGATCAGGAATAACTATCTACAAAGGACATCAGTGAAACGTAGAAACAGCTGAAAAGCTACAGGCAACAAGTAATGTAAAAACAAATTTTCAGGATGGAAATATTTTCATAAAGTGAATCGCCAGTAAGGAATTCGCTGGAGGAAAATCCTACCTCGGGTACAGATACTCTGGGGTCCAGTTCTTCAACCTGTGGCCACGTGATCATCTGCTGCAACTCTCGCAATCTCTCGAAGTTGCCAAGCCACTTGACCTTACCGTCCAGTTCATCTGTGGCATCCAAATGACAATTTCCGCTTATTCATTATTCATCGACACAATCTGAATGGTAACTAAAACCTAGACGATGGAGTCTCATAGTTGGCATATTGGACAATGTTCAGTCAGTTTCTAAGCAACTGCAAAGGACAAATACATTGAGCTTGCCAGAGGTAGGATTATTTTAAAATAGGAATCACTGAACCAATGTACTCCGCTATATAGGGAAAATAACCGAGTTTAACCAAAGTTCAGTCATAACATAACGCCCCCCCCCCAAAAAAAACAACAACAACAACAACACACCACCCAAACTAAATTAGAAACGACGTGTTTTTTTAAACCTGGTTTTTATCACCAACTGCACTTGTCATTGATTGTAGCAAATGTAGCAACACCCATTTTTGTGATCTGTATGCGTGCAATGACGTCATCAAGAAGCACACAACACTGAAAGAACGGTCAGAAATTTTGACTTTTTTAGTAACAGAGGGGAATGTCACTCGTGCCCTTCAAGCTTTGACATAAATACATAATGACAAGTTTTATTTACAAGCCTTTGGAGAGTATCTTGAGCATTTCACAGTGCAAGACCGCTTTTTACTTCCGTACATGATACCTTATAACGTTGAAGGATTGTGAAATATGCGACACTTCCCCGGGGAAGCTGTAAACGAATCTCCCAAATATTATCGTGTTACTTCTAACTGAATTAAGTGCGGCGAATTTCACAACCGGTGTGTGATATCATCTGAAATTTCTTACAAACAAGAGCCATGGATATACTGCCAGGTATTCTACGTATTTGATGATGTTGCTACGCTATAGCAGGACGTTTTAAAACTACAGTGACGCAAGTCACGTTTATTTGACGAATACTTTCGACATTGACAAAATGAAGAAAAACAAATGTTAGGAAAAAAACTTGATAAAGAATCAGTATGTTGTATTAACAAGAAAAACAAATATACACATAATAAGTTTATCAACGTTTAGATTTTCATTACCGTGGGTTCTTATGTGTTTTTTTTCCCGATTTTTTTGGAATAAAAATAGGAACAGAATATTAACACGACTTTGAATTCCCGTAATTAATGTTAAAGTGTGTTTTTTTTTTATTGGAAATGAGTTCATCCAGATCATTAGTCTGCCTCTGCAAGTCTATTTTTCAACATATATAAATATATTTTTTTAGGGGGGGGGGTGGGGGTGGGGGGGGGGTAATGAGGTATGAATAGTTCTCCTCTGGAGAACCAACCCAATGTGAGATTCAATTGATGAAAACGTAATACATGTACATTGCATTTTGTTAAAATTAAGTAATCGTTTTGGTGTATTTCAACTTTGAACACTCAAAACGGAGTGAAACAGCTATAGAAAAGGCACGGTAAATAACACAAAAAGGTGAATTTTAATTAGAGTTTCATCGTTTTCATTGACAGCCATCACAGTCACGTAACATACATACAACCTGGCTGGGATATTCAACGTAACTACACAGTAAAGCTAGTTGACATTTTTTTTAAAGGGATGCATCTCTTTATGGAAAATAGCTCGACCGTCATGCACTGCTCGTACACCAAAAAGACTGGATTTGAAAATGATGCACATGCACATACGTGTACTTACTCAATGCAACTTCGACGGCCTGCAGGGTTGTGTTCAAGCTGGCGCGCTCAATAGGGTCATCTGTGCGTTCCCGTATGTCTTTCAAAAGCAAGGGGTACTTGGTCACGTGCTGGATGGGTGCTACCATCAGGTCGGCAAGTTGTAATCTTTTGCATCGTGTGTCCTGTTCGCAAAGCTGGTGTCAAAAAGGCTCACATTTAAAGCAGACTAAAATATGTAGCTGGGCTTTGAGCATGAAAGCGGATTGGAACTGTTTCGCGTATAGGGCACATTTAACCATCGGATAATTTTCCTCCAAGTTTTGCCCTATTTGGATCCTAAACTGCCATCATCTTATATAAAGTGGACGACTTTGTTTAAGCTTACATAGCGATAACAACATGGCTACTCCTGACAAAGAACACAATTTTGAAGGCTATGGAATTGTTCAATGAGCTATAGTTTTTTTGAGGGTACGACGGAGACATAAATTGTGGTAAAAATGCATGTGTGATAATAGTAAAAGTAATCGAAGTTGTCAGGCGAAAAGTTATTCATCGCATTTTACTATACAAGCCTGCTTATACAATAATTCTGAAAAACAAAATATTACAAAATCCCCACTTACTTTAAAAGGCAACTTTGATATTTAAGTCCAGACGCTTTTAAAAAGACGAATAAACTGTAAAAGATGAGGCTTTAGAAACCAAAGTGTAAGTAACCTTCTCCGTCAACTTGCCCTGATGTTAAACTTCGATTTTCTGTTTGATGGTGGTTTGATTGTTTCACACGGTAGCAGGCTCACCTTCACAAATTCAACGAAGTCTTCGTGTTTTTTTAGGTTGTCAAGGTAGTGCAGAGCAGATGAGTAATTCATGCAATACCTCTGATAGGCTGGACACACACGGTTACCAAACTATTAAAAAAAATAAGACAAAGAAATGTTTCTAATGTAATATGAAAGCAAAGGTAATTGTACAAATTATAAAAGAAAATCATACTGACGTGCAGAAACCTTGTGGTCTTCTAAGAATAAAGTTGTTTTAGGACACCGGCCTCAGCGTAAGACTACTGCTGAGATAGATAGATAGATATATAATGTATAACTGCGTTATATAACTCTTGAAGCTTTGCATGGCGAATAGGATAAAATAAGAAACATTTGCGGGTAACGCCATGTGGAAAGAAATAACTGCGTTATTTCAATATGTTGAAATCATACGTCAATGTCTGTCGAAATATTGTCAGGCAGTTTACATAATTGCCCCATTTAGCAGCACAGATACTCAGGCTATATATATATATATATATATATTACAATGTTGTAAATTATCATTAAACCGTTGTCCATTAATTGCCTACCATTGCAAAGGCAGTTACTACTGCATCCGTATGGCAGAAGTCTGTTCTGCTTGCTTTTGCCAGAAGCATTCGGATGAGATCTCGACAAAACGAGGCACTGACCTACACAGATAAAGCCAATATCACACAAAATACGTTATCTTCCAAGGTAATTTGGTGACACAAGTGAAGGTTCCCAATGGAACTTGCAATTAATAATATAAACCAGTGGTGTAACTACGGGGGGGGGGGGGGGCTTGTGGGGCACAACACCCCCTGCTAGAGGCCTGTTCCCCTCCCTTGTGCTCTCCCCTATAACCATCGAGTACCAATCCAGACATTGAGAACATGTGCTTGCCTTGCCCTGTGTGTAATTGGACGACAATATTACGCCACTGACGTGACCTCTCTTTAGATTAGACTTGAAAGAATATTATATATATGTCAACACAAACAATTAAAATGTTCGACGTCATACGGGTAAAGATTTCATCATTATGTCTAACAATATCCGAGTCCAACACGTTTATTGTAATATGAAGAAAAAGTTAATATCAATGGAGTATCTACTCATGTACTTGCATTTTTGATATAATGATTGTTTGATTTCAATCATTGCAACGTACCTGGCTGAGTTCGTCTATATTTGCGAATATTTTAGCAGGTTCGATGTACATAAGGTATCCCTCGCATTGTAAGGCGCGGAGAGGCTCCTGGAATACCTTTAACAACACAATACCAACTTCAGCTGTTATACTTGCGTCAATAAAACATGTCACTATTATAGAAAAGATGTGTAAGCTCAACTGTCTAGAGACTAATTATAGATGTACATGTACAATGGAACAAAGACAAGCAGCACTCGCGGGAAGGGAGGATTCACACCAGAGATTATTTGTGATACTAGAAGTGTTTTAACAATCAGAAGGCCAGGTGCAATTTCCAAGCAAGGTGTTAAATGCATCGAGTGGAGGCCTTCAGAGAATAAGCTACGGCTTTTTAAGCATTCCGCATTATGTATTTTTTCTGGGATACAAGGATGAAAAATAATGCACATAGGGAAACATGTACTTATAGGCTATAGTATTCATAACATTATGTTGACAAGTCCGATGTACAAAGCCAGTAGTCTTGCAATCTGTAATTAATATGTTCACAACCTACCTATATAGGAAAAGCCGTGCATGTTACAGAAAAGGCAGGATGTCAAATAATTTGAGGAATTGATGGAAATTATGTTGTATAACATCTTTATGTTGATACGAAAAGTTCCCCAAATATATTTTGAGCCCACTATTGATGAATAAAAAACAACAACACGCTATTATGATGACTTTCATGGTATCACTACGTAAAGATGTATGATGACCATTATGAGTGCTGGTAAGGGTCTTTTGGGACTGCGGGAGTTTATGGGTTATATAGATATATTTTAAATATAGTTGAATTCTTACATTTTTCAAGACGAGGATGTGTTCTATGAGGTAGACGCACTCGCTATGAAATAACTCCCAGACCTTGTCTCTTCGTTTCACTTCCTCTTGAGAGGGCGAGTGCACTGAGTTGTTTGTGTTATTGTTTTCGACTTCCATGATTACATCCCGCCAATGCTTGTCCTGATGCAAATGGCAGAAATTATAAAACAAGGGGAGAAATGCATCAACAGAAAAGAAATCTAAGGGTTAAAGGTGCCATTGTAAGTACCAGTGCCACATGAGGAACATTATAATGAAGAAATACGTTCCATGTGAAGATAATCTCCACAAAACGTAAACGCTTGTCCAATATTCACTGTTTATTTTATTTAAAATAACTAACAGTGAGTTGATAAAATGTTGATGAGCTGATGATATACTCACTTTGTATGCTGCAAATTCCAAGTCATCTTGGTCTCGTATTTTAAAATTTGTAAAAACCGTGGTGATATCGTCAATCATACTCTTGTCTTTGTCTTTACCCTATGTGAAAAAAAAGTACATAACATAAAATTATGAGTTTAGTATTAAATAATACAGAGAATGTAGACAGCGGCAACAATATTCACGGCAACAATTATCATTATCGTCGTCTACCCACTAAAAAACAAACAAGGAAAACTCCTTTCTTAAATTTTGTTTTTCTCTGAAAAGCGGCTTTTGAAAATAGCAAAGTTTTTCTTGCTTGTTTTCTGGTTGATATGTAGGTAAACCTATATTAAAGTTAACGTCTTTTTAAATATTAGGCCATAATTAATGCTGAAAACATAACAACACACAACAAAACATTGCAGGAAAAAGGTAACAAAGAAATAACAAACATTTTTAATCTACTCATCTTTTTAAAAACTGCTTTTCATACTTGAAAGATAGCATTCGACACATCGCAGTATTTTAATCAGTATACGTTAGGCATATGTACTTACAAATTTCTTCTTGAATAGAGCATGCAGCTTCTTTTTGGTTTCTGCGGACAAAGGCACAGATAAAATGTGTCTGAATTCCTTAATAACTGGGATATATAACGGTCTGATAATTTACCCAAAACATCTTTTTCTTTTAGTATAAACTTGCTTTGAATGTGACTAAACATTTCCTTGCTTGTCCACGCAATAATCGTCCTAATCCAATCTTCACCAAATGTATAGACAAATTTAAAAAAACACCATGAAATAAGAAAAAAAAACAGGTTAATGGTAAAGGTAAGTCATCACAGCATCGCTAAATTCCATCATCTCAAGGGAACCATGGCTTCTTCCCTTCTCAAACAAATCTGAGAGGAATTCCCCAGGACATTATTTACCTGCGCCGTCGTTATTATCTTGGTCCAGTTGGTTACTCTCAAAGCATGCTGTGGCGCTGGCCTCGATGAAATCTTGGAGAGGAAAAACAGGAAATTAAATATCGTCTCAACAAATTGAATGCAAGCAAAACATGTTGGTGACTTCGTAAGGATTGATTTGAGATTGGTTTGTTGTTTTCTGGATAGAGTGAACGCTAGTAAATTACCGCAATGTATCACAATCTAATTTGGAAACCAACTTCAACCGTTAAATGCCATTATGTGTTTTCTTTGCAGTTTCAATCACAACTATTTTATTTATGAATGCTAAAACTTTCGTACATAAAAATTAATTTATGTGCATTTTAGCAAGGTAGGCCTAATCATTAACAATCCCTCTCGCTCTTACCTTGTAAATGAACTGCAGCTACAGCTAAAATAGAAAGAAACAAGTACATCGATTAGTTAGAACATGAGAAATGAGGAACAATGTTTATGTTCTTGTTCTTTCTATAGACCATGTGACCTGTGACGTCATGCCGACAGGCAACCGCTGGGCAACTCAAACATTCAAGCATCTTCTGATTGTTCTTTGGCCCACATTTATCGGATGTATGTCAACACTTTTAAACCAATCGTATTTTAGGACATGCAATGCAGAAGAGGACCGTTTGCTGAATTGACCACAACATCCAATTTTGTAAATAAATGTGACAAGGTATTTTCAGCCATTTTAAACTGTTAACAATTTAAGTTCACCAAGTGTATTAATTATTTAGATTCGTATTATTTAAAGATGAATTCCCCGTGTTATTTTCGAGCCTATTCCTCGAAAATAGATTTGGTTTGCAAATGCAATTTTCCTAACAAAATAAAAGTTAATGGTGTAAATTCGAATTATTGGCTGTCGGACGATAAAGTTGAAACTCGCAGGGCGGGTTCATTTGTGCACAAAATGAAATTCCTTTTACAGAGAGTTGCAGGTGTCCAAACTTGATTGAAACAATACATACAAAAAAATAACTCTGTGCGTCAACTCTGTGCTGTTATTCTATAAAGTCAAAGCATTTAGAGTGGATTTTTCTCACAGAAGATCCCTTGACATTAACTGACTAAAATATGAAAAAAGAGGCTAAGAAAAATAATGTTCTGTTGGTTTGGCAATTTTTTTTTTATCGGTTACTCGCGATACAACCCCCCACCCAAAAAAAACCCGCAGGACATTGTGAAAATTTCAACATCTAGCAATTGAAAATGTCCTCATACTGTGCACTGTTGGTAGAATCTTTTCAGTGTCCTTACATCATTAGTAGGCCTATGCAAGTCATATGCTGCCCTAACAATTATTACAAATAAATATTTATAATCATCAAATGAGATCTCATAGGGGGATACAGCTCAGTAACTCGCGTTGTTGTAACTCACGTTACAGTTTGTCCACCTATCTTTGGTACAAGTTGAAACACTTGCATTTTGCGAATATCTACAATAAAGATTGTTTTTGCTATCTTCCATTTTGTATAAACCTTTCAAACTTGCCGTGAATATATAGTGCATGAAAATCAAGACAAGCCATTCCAGAAGGGCAATTCGTGCGCGGATATCACGTTTTTCGCGAAACTTCGCCTCATTTAATGCTGGTCCAGTACCAGTTACCTTATCTAACATTCAGACATGAAAACAAATATAAATACCCGTCATTCGGCCCGTCAATGTTTCAATGCATCACGGATCGAAGAGTTGTATGTGTATATTTTTGCTGCTAATGTCAATGCCTAGAAAGCTAAGACACACCGCAACCCACTCGCGCCCACAATCAATCTTCACACGGCAAACTTATTGGGACATCACCAGAAGCTTACCCACCGAGCTACAGAGTACAATTCTAAAGAAACACACTTTAATTTTTTTTTAAGTTTAGAGTTCATTGTAAAAGTAAACAAAAGGGGGACATAATAAACAGGGTGTTTACAAAAAAGGAAACCCAACTTCAAAGAATGAGTATAGACAGACGATATGTTGACTGGCTATAAAACTGGTATCATCTGAAAGCGTAATCTCTAATGCTTTTCAATGATACTATGTTTAGGTTTTCTGAGTCATGAATCAGTGAGCATCATTATCTTGAAAACTGAACGCAAAAATGCAGTTGGTTCACTTTCATAAATAAAAACCACTGGGCACGCTGTGCCTATGTTACGAAAATGTCTGTGAAATGGCTTGAATGTTAATCATCGGGAAAATGTCACATTGTTTTGCACGTGGCTTGGTCAAAACGAGAAATTCATGACAAACAATGAAATCCAGTTTTGAAACCATGCAACCCGACTTGTTTTTTGGTTTCTTTTTATGCACTCGTGTCTTCTTCTTGAATACTTATTCTCATGCACACCATGCCTATTGTGTTTGACATGAAAGCGAACCAACTGCAATTTTGCATCAAAATATCTTGACAGTGGCGCTCAGTGATGCATGACCCTGGAAATGTAAACAAGGTATCATTGAAAAGAATAGAGATTACGCTTTCAGATGATAACAGTTTTATAGCCAGTGAACATTTAGTCTGTCCATACTGGTTCTTCAAATTTGGGTTTCCTTTTTATTGAAACACCCTGTATAAAAAAAAAAACCTGAAGAAAAATGTATATTTGTTTCATACAATTCATTACTCTAATTTGCTCCCAAAACTTACATGCCAGTGTTGAGCTTGCTGTACTCATAATGCTACACCTGTGTTCATTTCCTAGGTTTGGTGGGAAAAGCAGGTCTCCATGGTTAGGTGGGGAGTTGGTACCGCCAGGCCTCGAGTCTTGTACACAGCTGTGTGTTCAAATCAGTCAAGAAATGTATTAACGTGAATTGAACTTGGCCTCCCGATAACAATTTCTGAAACTGCTGCCATCTTGGTACTTGGTTGGTTTCCTCCTGAAACATCCTCTAGGGATCTTGACTAGGAGGTCAATCTGAAACTGTTATAAAGTTAACTTAGTTATTGTTTATGTTTATGGAGCCAATTTATTAATCTGGTAACCAAAATATGCCACGATATTATGAATCGAAAGAACACGATTAAAGAAAATTGGGAAATGTAATGAAACAAGGATTTCCTAAAAATATAATTTAAAATCAAAGTAAAACTCTCTAGACGTCTTTCGTCTTCTCTGTTTTCAACCTTGTGAGTGGTGATAATTATATGAGGATGCATGCGATGTGTGGGCTAAGGGCCATGACTGTGTCAAAACAATATAGCTTACGGATAAACCCAAGACAACGAGTATAGTATATGTACACAGATAAACCGAGACACAAAATGATCCAAGAAGGCTACTTAAGGTCTTAAACATGCTTTATTTTTGGCGCATTTTCACGAAGTGGAAATGTGAGTATTTGGTTGTCTATCGGATACTCATCAATACGTATCGACTGGATCCCATACCCGATTTAGTGACAGCAACGAGAAACATGGATATAAATGTCGATTTAAAGATGTTAAATGTTTTTACACACGGGAGAACTAAATAATATACATAATGACATGCTGCACATGTTACACACACGTTAATTTGTTCCAAAGACGAGGAACTATTAAATCCCGAACGTTTGCGGACGTTGGAAATTCGATTAACGGAGGTGGTGAAGGGGTAGGTGGCGCTTTACGGCCTGTACGACTGGCCCACATTTGTCTTCATCATCCTTTCGCTACGAGTTTATTCATGGCGGCATTCCCAAAAAAAAACTTGATGCGGCTCAATACACGCCTAAGAGCTTTCTAATGCAGCACAATTTCTCTTGTCTATCGAGGAAGCTGGTCTTCAACAACATATCCAGGGCCCAACTCGCAAGAGAAATGGCTGAAATCTAACATGTTAAAGCTGAATTGTGACAACACCGAATATCTTCGTGACTAGTTCACAGTAGTCTCGGAGGTATGTATCTGACATCACACTCACCATTTTGGACCTTTTTGCCCCTGCATCAACTGTTAAAAAAAGTCTTGGTGTCAAGTTCGACTCTGCATTAAATCGCCATGTGTCCAAACTCTGTCGCGGATCACTAATATACCATACACTTATCCAATATTGCAGGCATTAGGCCATAGTCAATACATAAATGACGGTAATTCTCTGCTGCATGGAGTAAACTCATCCCAAATTCAACGTCTCCAACGCGTACAAAATCGTGCAGCAAAGCTAATCTTCAAGGCCAATAAACGCGATCACATCACTCCCATGTTGAAATTAACAAGTAAATTGACTTTCCATCAAGAAACATAAAATATTTCAAATTCTGACTGTTGTTTCAAGACCTGTCTTGGCTCTCTCGTCATGCCGCATCACACTCAAATTGTCAAATTGGGGACCTTTCGGGAATTGTCCTCTTTTGTTCAACGTCCCCTTTTGAATGCAGAAACAAACTCACCCACAGTCACCCACACAATTATAACAATGAGTGCGTCAGTAACAGTGAGCTGCATTACCTATATGTCCGCCTGTCCGCAACGATCGGCCATAAAAAAAATCAGACGAGCCTGAACCCCCCCCCCCCGCAAAAATTCCTGGTTCCGCCCTGGACACTTGTACATTCATTGTATCCTCTCTGAACTAAATCAATATGTTTGCAATTTGTAACTGATGATGTCACCTAGCCGGGAGCAACGTGTACCTGTAGTTAAACCTATACTGACATTGATCAAACCGCAAGCTTATGGGACGCTTTTTTCCCTTCAAATTTAAACACAATCCACTTGAAAAGGCCGAATTTCTTGATTTTTATTTTCTGTTTTGACATGAGTATATTCACAGCTTAGCTGGGCAATGTCCAATGAAATAGCTGTCTACCCGATCATCCTGCGTTTGTAACTCTACAAACGCGAATATCAAGTTTGAAATTGTAAAGTATTCATAAACATTGACCGATTTTTTTCCGGTCAATGTCTCATTTAATTGAGAATAACATGTGTATTGCGAAAAAAATAGCAATTTAGAAAAATAATCTAATTTTGGGGATAAAACTCGAAATACCACAGGGAACGATATTTAAATCGTAATTGTTATATAGTGTCCTGGATACTTTCATTTCATTGGTCTAGAACGGCCACGTGTTCAGTCTGTAATATTCATATACACTGTGTTGCATAATTATGCATGGGGTGAAGGGTGCGTGTGCACGTATAAGGCCCGCGTGCCACGCAACCGCTCAATCTCATATTTTGCACGAAAGAAATCAAAATATTAAACTACAGCGATTTAGTTTAATTATTGAAGAGTTAAAAACCTTGAATCTTTTTAACATCTTGACATGATATAACAAAACGTGGGTGCTTTGCGCCCGTCAGGTGTTAAATCTTCATATTCCACATCACAGCAGTCAACAATTGTTGACTGTACAATTCTTTTTGCTATTGAGGATGTATAATAATCACAAAGAGTAATTTGAAGGTAGTGCTACAGATCTGAAACGGCCAAGCTTCCTGACATCATCTGTATATGGCGCGACGTGGGCGAATGCAGTTGACAGTCATCTATAGGTATTGATATATGCACCATTAGCACCTCAAGGATAGACAAGATATAAAACTGTAATGGGGCCCGTTTGTCTTAGTTTACGGTAGCAACACAAAGCCATGAGTGGCTTGAGTAAAAAGGCACGTGCATGCGGCTTAAAGTCACTCGGTCACAAGGCAATTTACAGGCAGCTTCGACATGTTCCGGGCAATCACAGGAAAATTTTACTTCCGTACACAATTTTGAGGAATTTCAACAAGGAAATTGTGTCCAAGTAACGAGGTAAAGCGTTTACTCTTCTATTTGAAAAACAAATCACCAATTTTATTATTCAAATTTGCCAAAGAAGAATTCCACGTGCTTCGGTAAAATCAATTTATTTATTCATCCTTCAATTTAAACCTGTTGACGAACGGCAAATTACCGAACGGTAAGATGCGAATCCCATACCTAACACATATTAGCCTGGTTTAATGTAAAGCATATTTCTTGTGTTTTCAGCACAAATCGGCACGTTCGTTTACACGCACGTAAGGCCCAAAATGGTTCTGTTTCCGGTTTCCCTACCTACCCCATTCTGACAGCTCCTACCCTATTTTTTTAAAGTCAAAATGGGGGAAAAACACCCCAAAACCATCAACTTCTACCTTTTACCATTGACTACACGCAGACGCCTCCGTATATGATCGTACATAAAAAAAAATCGTACCTGCCCTATTTTCAAATGCTATGTAATCGGAAGCAGAACTAATTTGTTTGGCCTAATCGGCTCTATGAAAATGGACTCACAGAAGGCCATATGTAAACGTATGTATGAAATAACTTAACAACATGAAGGAATATGTCAATAACCACAATGACCCTACATTTCCCGTGTTATATGTGAGCGTGTAAAATATATCTAAAATAACCACAAACCACAATAAATACACACGAGGAAAAGAATAAGAATAAACATTGTAAATGCTATCAAATGAAAATGGCCTATGAAGTATTTTTCATCTCTATACAAGTAAATAGTAAGCAACTAGTTTTCGCTGCGTCGCTGTGTGTGACAAAATCGCACAAAATTGCTATTAAATTGATGTGAAAAAAAAGGATATTTTCTTTATGATATGGTTCGGCGTAGACGAGACGAAATCGAATACTCCTGACAAATATACGTTCATGGTTTTAGTTCGTTTGAGCAAAACTCTAAACTATACGATCAAGGACGATACAATATAAGAATTGGTGAATTTAAATCGTAAACGTAGAAAAATTAGTCCAATGGTTATGTCTGATTTCTATGTTACGGAAGATTATGGAAAATAATGCACGCAGGGAAGGCGAACGTGCAGTGGCGCACCCACTGACCCAGGATTGGTTTGGGTTTTTTTTTGGGGGGGGGGACGGACTTACACGCCTATTATACTACTCAGCGAAAATAGGCCACATACATATCACCAAGGTCAAATCGTGGAACTAAATAAAAAGAAATTACACAAAAAGCCACAAATTGATAACCTGGGGGGAGGGAGGGGGCTCAAGCCCCCGAGGCCCCCCCCCCCCCCTTGGGTGCACCACTGCGAACGTGCATCGTTGGGTATTTCCATCCACCCAGTATTTCCATCCACCCAAAAATACCTCCATTTCCATACCATGTAATGGTATTACCTTTTTCATTTTGAATTCAAACAAAACAAGCCCCCGAGGGCCCCCCTCCATTGGGTGCGCCACTGCGAACGTGCATCGTTGGGTATTTCCATCCACCAAAAAATACCTCCATTTCCATACCATGTAAACGTCATGTGAAGAGACGTTCCAGTGCCTATTTTCCCAACAACCCTCGAGATTCGCGTTGTACATGAAATAGGCCTATCACATCACACGGTTCTCATTATCCTCGACGAAGGAAGTTTCTACGAATAGAATACATCATGTATGACTGTGATCCACTTTACTTCCAATATCCGGAATGGGGATTGATTGCCAGTAAACAGTGGCGTAGCCGGGAGCGGGGGCCCTACAATCCTGACAATGTTTTGCTTGAATTCAAGATAAAAAAAGGTAATACCGCTTTCGAGTGATTCCGGGAACGAAATGATGTGTGATTATGACATGATGCTACTATAAATATTAGAATGCAAAGCTGCACAGACTGACGTAGTGTTATAAAAAAAACCGTTGACGAGTCACGAGAGAAGTGCTTGTTAATACGACGCAAAGGCTGAAATGCATAGCCTATATCAGAAGAACTTTATAGAATACGATAATAAAGTTGTGTTCTACTATAGGTACATGTACTTCAAATACACATAAATATTTACATATGAAAATAATCAGTTAGAATATTTCTTTATTTGATACGTATTACGATTATGTAGACCAGAAGTATTCCACTATCTATACATGAATGATGGTTAAACGCATTTAATCGGGTTCTTTGATTCGCGGATACCTTGAATAATTTTGGGGGAGATTCCTTATATGGTCGTTTACGATTATGTCACACGCTGTAAGTGTAAATGGCGAACCTTCATTGGTGGACGGTTCGCTGTCACCATTGCCCCATTGCAAGGGGGAAAGGTGCACTATGGGGACGAGCGAAGGTGGACATTGCCGACATTACAACGGTGCGGAGACGGCACGCAGGTTCTCGTTTCGGTGTTTTTCCCCACACAAAAACTAGATCTATAACTCTATAACGATGTAAACTTCCAAGATTATTGGTGGGATGTTCAGTAAAATGTCTTGCCCAAGAACACAAACACCAGTTTCCCCGTCAGGTTCGAACCCACGTATCAGAACATGAGTCGAACACCGTAACCATTGGATCCAAGGACTTTTCAAAGGGAGTGGCTGGGGTGTTGAATTCCAAGATTTGTTTGAATTCCAAACGGTTGGGGGGGGGGGCGGTGAGGTTGTAGTCAACGCATAAAAAGACCCAAAGACCTCAGGCAATGAATAAAGATGTACAAAATCGAGTGATGACGTTATTCGTTTCATGAACGAACTGAATAAAAACAAATCTTAAATGTCCTCATGTAAATATTTAACATTGGGGAGTCTGAGGAGTCGTTCAGACACCGTTTTAAATTCCCTTGGGAGTAGGAAAGATGTGATATTTATACTTTGATTTTCTGATCCCTTACATTAAGTGAACTTTTGAATTGCTTGGTATCTTGTTAAAGCTGTGTGTACTCATTTTGACACCTATATGCTTTTGATTTTGGTTAACATACATTTTCTTGCCAATAATATGTATGCAATAATGTTGATTTAAATTCGAATACGAATTATTTTCGTTACATAAATATATAAATGAATAAACAATTCAAGATCCCTGCGCCCACAAGCACACTTCATTGTTTCAGACAGAAGTGTTTATTGGAGTTCTCGTTCCGCAATTTCCATACACCTATATTTGCAGTGTGCATCTAAAAAGGTTTTCGGAAAAAAATTGGTTAGTATGTGAATTTGAACACTGTCAGAGTGGTTTCATCTGAAAGGTTGATGCAGCAGTTGTCTATTGATACATTATGTGCATCTCTAAGGACACGAATGACCGAGCATTATTGATTCCACAACAAATACCAATTTGTCCGCATTTAAACAAGGCATAATATGGCCAAAGCGTTAAGTTTTGCATAATTTCACACTTCATAATTTATACCATGAAACCCTTACAATTATGAAACGTTTGGCATCAGAATACTTCACGTTAGGTTAATGATGTAATTCGGTCATCTACAAAGAGCTCTTTGAGCTCTGCATTTGAGAATAATAATGGCTTAAAATTTTGTTTAGTGAATTATTACATAATTATTTCCCATAATTATACAATCTTTGGTATTCAAGTTAGTTTGGATAAACGACATAATTCAGTAATCTTTCAGCATCGCATGGAAAATTTCAGTGATACTTTTGAAAAATACTGTGTTAGCATACAATACTGATTATGACCAAAGCGTTATTTGCTGCATAATTTCGTACTTAAGTACCAAAACAATAAAAACTTTAATATTGTGATTTTTTTTGCATCAAAGACTATTTAATGACATGGAATTCACTCACTAACTGACTCATCCGCATAGACAGCATAGGTCCGTCGCGCCGATTGCGCATGGAATTCAGTCAATTGCATGGAAACAATCTGGATTGCCTTATGGATTTAAATCAGTTATGCCTCAAAACCAGGTGGTACAAGTAATAAAACATTGCACTTAAGTATACAGTCAAAACATTTTTTCTATTTTTGCCGTTATTATGGCATCCATTTGACTATGAGCCTACAATCTTTTACAGTCATTTATCATTAATTATTCCAAATTGAAATTGGAGAGGCCATTCCTGAGATCTTTAAGGGGATGGATTGCGCCATCGGTTGTCAGAGGCCCCCAAAATGGATGTTTTTGGGCCACTTTGGACAAAGATTGTGCTTAAACGTCTACCTGAGAGCTTGTCAACAGAAAGAATTGAATTCAGCACCCTCGAATTGACAAAGAACAAGCATTTTTTTTGTTGCCACCAGAAATCTGGAACGGACTTCATTTTCAAGGAGAGATAGGATTTCTGGCCCACGGTCTACATTGTTTTAAAATCAATGATGCTCTGTTATCCGTGAATGACGAAATGCGAATAAGGCATCAATAGAAAACTACCCTTCACGATGAGGCAAGGTCGACAATGTTCAAATTCATAACTTTTACCACCCATCCGACTAGCCACCATATACTAACCCAATATTTTCGGATTACATTTTTGATACACCCTGTAATTACACATTATCATGAAGAAAACGGAATAAATATAGTACGTGCACTTGTAGAGTTCCTCGTTATTAATACCCCCCCCCCCCACGTTTTTTGGTATTTTTAGAATCATAACTGTTTTACGTTTCATTCTCATAATCGAATTTGTACGTACTTTTAAATGCTAGACTTAGGGGTATTCAACACTGAAGCAGTAAACTGTTGGATTTGTCTTCATGTCAAGTATTGAATATTTCTCCGCTGGGCAAACAGGTGTACATATCAATCCGAGATTACATCTTCCGCTGAAACGTATATTAAACCTCAAAACGGAAATTTGATGTAACGGTAGTGAACTTGCTTAGTATAAAAAGCACACGATCTCCGCTAACTGCATGAAACCGGCAGTTCGCCTGCAGCTAGAAAGATACAACTTCCTTAACACCGAGTACGGTTATTACTGCGCTGAAGGGGA
This sequence comes from Patiria pectinifera, assembly GCA_029964075.1. Classification (NCBI taxonomy): domain Eukaryota; kingdom Metazoa; phylum Echinodermata; class Asteroidea; order Valvatida; family Asterinidae; genus Patiria; species Patiria pectinifera. Next base: position 1,945,502 of record CM057149.1, read on the forward strand.
CGGAATTGGAAGATTATCTTTGCTTCAAATATAGTGTCTGGTACCCCCATCAACTATAAAGCTAGCTAGAAAACGTAAAATTGTTGCTCTATATATCTTCTTTAAATCTACATAACATGTCTAGTTTTGGGATAAAATAATTAGATTATTTTCATGCATAAATATATAGGTTTGAATAGATACTTTTGAATAACACATTTCACTGGCTAAATTATACCCTTTATGGAAACAGTTTGGAACTAAACAATGGATGTACACATTTGGGGTGAAATTTCTTATCAGCTAAATGTTAGACTTTGTGAACAGGGTATACGGAGAATGTACACTTGGTTCGTTATTCATCTTTAATATACTAAACGTTGGACGACCGTGCGTTTGTGTAGGTTTACGTGCAATACAGGACTATGGTGGGAATACATGTAGTTGTATTAGGCCTACATCAACACATTTATTATTACATCAACGGTATACATACGGGTCCTATAACAAGTTGACTTGTGTCTTTTCATCATATTGAGCAAAACACAAAAGTCAAACAATTCGCCTTTGACAGTGACGAAATTCGAATTTGTATCACTTATTGTGCACATAGATAGCTGGGTACTTGATGTGTTTGTTGCATTTGGGGAATCATATCAAAGGCAAGAGGCCCATTTATCGCTCCAAATCTCAGGCACGCGTCTTTGCGTGAAGATTAATTGCACATGCGTAGGTAGACCAATACAAACTATCACAGTACGTTCAAACCAAATTATAATGAACCTGGCGTCAACAAGGCACATGATTATTCTATCTCGAAAATGGCTTTACATGGATTTGAGAGCGAGTCACTGTTCGCCCTTGCTTTCCGACAACTTTTAAGGAAAAAACCCATAACCTCGCTTGGTTGTGATTTGAACCTACGACTATCACCAGCTTACAGGGATCAACTTTTTAAGGGATTTTTGTTGCATCCTGGACACGTTAATTGTGTTACAGTATATTCGGTTTTCAATCTTAGGGTGTGACTCTAGCCCACCAACCAAATTTTACGAGATACGAAAGACAAAATTTCACCATCCAGTTCACCTATCCGGATGGGAAGCTACAACAATGTTAAACCAGTATTTCACTCTAGGTGGAAGCCCATAGCTCTCAAGACCCCCCGGCCAATTGATAATGGGGAAGGACTTCCGGACCACGATTGATTACTTCATTCTCCTTGGAACTCAAAACCCAAGACCACTGGATTTTCCTTTCAGTATTTTAGAACCTGTATCGCTCTAGTTTTGTTATCAACGGATGGGCATAGAGCGCTGGTCTTGGTTTAGTACCCCGTTACCGAGTATTTCTCATTTCCCATCAACGAACACAATAATCAATCGTGAGGAATCGTGTGGAATCGCGAAAAAATACATATTGAAGACTGATATATCGGGATAATCCTATTGCGAATTTTGGTACGAAGGTGAGACTTTAGCAAATCCACTACACAATTAACAGTTAGTGAAAACTGGTGTAGCGGGGGCGTCACCAGGTGCTCCCTCCCCCCCCCAAAAAGAACAGAAATACGCCCCTCTCCCAAGAAGTGTCTTTATGAGTAACTTAACCAAAAGGGAAGTGGAGACGAGTAGTTTTCAAATTGATGCTAATTCCCTTTACCCTATGGATGTATGAAATAATGATGAATAAAGAGATAAAAAACGGGGAAAATAGCGCTCTGTCGTCAATTGAGGTCCAGCCCCCCGAAAATGTTGGCAAATTTTGTATGGATCCGCACCACATGGTGCCCCCCCAAAAATGCTGGTTGCCCCCCCCCCAAAAAAAATATTATTATTAAAGGGTAAGTACTAGCGTTGCTAATAATGCTTGTCGGGCCGAACAAAATTTTGAAATTGGTAAAGTAATTATTTCATAGGCTTAACTAGTATCGTAGGAGCATTTGTTCAATCAAAAGTGAATAACTTTTGTACTGACAGATAACTTGAATATTGACAAAAATGTGTTTTTTTTTTCTAGTTGAAACTCGAAAACGACGACGACGCATAGCTCATCATTGTTCAGTCTAACCCTATAAATTACACTACCCGATTCGCAAAGATTCCCGGGAATTTCTTGTCGCTTTTGAGTGATAATCTCATCCTAATAATTTCTGGGTGCCATTTGATAAGCAATGTATACATTATTGTCAACTTCCAATACGTATGGCACTGCCTTGGGCACGAGCTGTATGCCTACAAATTATTTCGTATCTTACCTGATACCACTACCTCCCCCGTCATCGTCTCCACAGTCGGAGCTATTAGGAGGAACCTGTGAGATGACAGCTCCTCGTCGCTGGTGAATTCTAGAAGTCGGTGGACGGGCAGATGGTTCATTGTCCTCCGTGTCGCTACTACCAGAGAAGGTCTGGTGGTGGGAAGGATGGCATAGGACAGCATCAGATGAAATGCCTCTTGGTAGGAGGCGAAAGAGGGTCTCACGCCTCATAGTATGAAAGCAACTCCGAACAATCCCAATCGTAGTCGTAGAAATCGATATAGGCATAGGGATAAACGTCCCGCCTGGGTTTTCATTAGACCGTAGGAAAAATTAAAGAAAACATATCGAATGTTCTGCTTTACACAGACCAGATAAATCCACCTGTCCTCAGTATTTCGACATCACCTGACCAGAGTGCAGAACAACTCCGAAATTGGGATATTTCCGTATAGCCATCGTAAAACACAACTCAGGACAGCAGTTGTACGACCAACAATGGTCGTACACACGACAAAAATGGAGAGAGCATCAAGTTACACGTCATTAACAGGAGGAGCTTGTTATGGTCTTCATTATGAGCAGGTTCGTCAGGCATACAGTAATATATTATGTGCACCCCGACATTCACGACTACTGAGTACGCATTATATGTCAACGCTTATTACATCGACAGCGGACCAATGATAGTGAGCGAATGATGCTATTGTCTTCTTTCCCGACATCACGACGTCCCAACGCGAGGAAGAATTTGCTGAAAATAGCACATATTAGTAAGGCAAAGTAAAAAAAACCCATGTTTCTCGTCCCCTCCCGCTTCCTTTTTGGAGGCCGCCTGGATTTTTTTGTTATTTTTTATTTTTCCAAATGCAGTAAAATAAAACCGAAAAAGTCTACAAATTCATCGGAAAATAAATACCAATACAACTCTAAATAACACTGTAAATATGTTCAGTTCTCTTGTCCAACTTGTCTTTCATTTTAAAATGGCGGCCATGTTGAAAAAAAAAATAAAAAATAAAAAAATAAAAAGCCCCTCTTCCTCCTTTTTTTCTCTCGAAAACCCGGACGAGAAACATGTTTTTTTTATTCGGCCTAATTATCCTGATGTACTACGATCACAGTCTCTATGCGCCCTATTGGTTTTCTACGTTTAGTAACCAAAAAAACGCGTATTACTTTGGGTGGAACTTATGGTTTGGAATATTATTGTGACGCAGGTGTTATGTCTTTAGTCTCCAGTAAATGGAACATTTATATAGTAAATGTTATAATAAGCCAAGTAGCAGCAGCAGCAGCAACAACAACAGCAATAACAGCAGCAACAACAGCAACGGTACTTAAGATTTCGATTTAAAGATCATAATTTCTGATAAAACTGTGCTTATCTAGGAAGAAAGAAGCTTGCTTACATAAGAAGCTTAATACATAACGTTTCTTCTCATTCCAGTCCCCCGTGGGAATATTATTTTCACAGTTATGTCAGTATGTTTATAATGTGTTCATGAAATTGATTTACCGATCTATCTTTCTTGAAGACCGCCTTGGTTTGCAGAAAATCTGGGGAGGGGACTCTTAGGGAACTACTGTCGCTCGTCTGAGAGTCCTGCGAGCCTACTCAAAGAGAACATTCAACAATTCAGTCAAATTCATTATGTTTAGTGAACAGACAAATGGCAAACTTGATTTTATTCTTTGGCTGATTTGTTGGTCTCTTCAAAAATTAATGATGAAGATTTAGACGATGTTACCTCTTTACTTCTTTTATATTTAAACCGATATCACAGTGGAGTGCCGTGGCCTCGTGGTTAAGGGCATTGAATTCGTGGTCTGCGGGTAATTCTGCGGGTTGTGGGTTCGAGTCCAGCTTGGCCGGGTTATGGTGCGTGTGCCCTTGGGCAAGGCACTTTGTCACTCATTGCTTCTCTCCGCCCAGGAGTAAATGGGTACATGTGAGGGCAGAGATGGTTATGTGATTGAATTAGCTTGCTTTCGCCTAACAGGCTGCATCGAGCTGTATACTCCCCAGGGAGTTGAGATGGTATTTGGAATGTTTAGTTGGCCCAATGATCAGGGGTAATAATAATACTGTAAGCGCTGTGATTTATTTTACTAATAAGAGTGTTCTTAAATGCCGATTATTATTATTATTATTATTATTATTATTATTATTATTATTATTATTATTATTATTATTATTACTATACAATAGAAGTCATACCAAATGCGCAGACGTATGGGAATTTCTAGTGACATCACACAGTTGACTTAAACATGCATTTCATGTTTCTGCAGGATACTGACTCATGACACATTTCATTTAGTTATTTGGAGGAGGTTCTCATTGAAAGGTTAATGTAACGTGAACTAGTGGAAATTTGGAAACCATACAAGTTCAACATGTCTACATGTACTTGAAAACAGATTTAACATTGAAGTAATAGATCAACTGTCACGTTAAGTCTGCAACTGGTTTTGCCCATTGAATCACACAAACTCACAAAATGATTTCATCATGTCAGTGCAACCGCGAACTCTTTTTGCTGACTCCACCGGGCAAACTCTTATCTAGATTCCAATGTTATAAATACAAATCTGTTTCAATAAATTCCACACTAATTCAACTTACAATTGCTGCTACTTCGTTGTGATTGGACTTCACAGCAAGGATCGTCGTGCTGAGTAATAATTACCTTTGGCCTCGTTTTCAAGTGCGAAGAATTTTCGAATTCCTTAAAGAAAAAAAAAGAATATACATGTACATGTAAAGCCATGTTTGTTTTTAATGTTGGCAATCCCAAAGGTCATTAAAATCTAATACCCATTATCAAAGTGCTGATAAAAACCATCTCACTTTAACAACTAATTCGGGGGGAAATCGGAGTTACCCGTTTTGGAAGAGCTAATAAGTAAGGTTTACTTTTTCAAATCGTTGGGCATTTTCCCCCTGTCGCTTGATATCTTCTCACCGGATAAGTATTTTTTTTTTAATATGTTTAATATTGTTATGGAGACTTGTGGGACCTTCAACAACGTGTAGACCAGGGGGCGGATCTAGATTTCAGGACACTGGGTGGGGGTGTTTGATATGAAGGAGGGGGTTTAAGTTGATTTGGGGGGGGGGGTTCCGGGGCAATCCCCCAAGATAATTTTGAAATCTACGATGCTTTCTTCAGCATTCTCATAAGGCAATGCGAGAACAAAATAGGAACTTTCGCATTCCATCTATTATTTTGGCCCAGTATCATAACATTAGGCCTAGTCAGCCACTGAGCGGGAGGAAGTGGGGCAGGTGTTTAGATCCGCCACTCTAGACTTAGGGAACGAAGAACAGAACACATATAGCCGTCTCTCTTTACCCGACCGTACCTATCCCGTGATTGTCGATATTTCAACACGCGAGGGCGGCAAATTAGATCATTGTCACTCGAACACGTCCACATTAAGTCAAGCTTCCTCAAGAGCTGGCGTAGGATTAGGTGAAAACACAGCACGATAAGAAATTAATACCAAAAACATCAACGTAAAACAAACAAACAAACAAACAAACAAACAAACACCCCAACAAACAAACAAACAAACAAACAAACAAACAAACAAACAAACAAACCAGTTAATAAGGAAACAAATCTGCAAGTCCTACGATTCAGGCCTAGAAAGGGAATTAACACTATAGTCAGTTGGCTTACGGTCAAAAATCATGTCCTTATCATGTCTTAAGCAAATCCAGCACATAACTTGGGTAATGTAGGGTGGATTAAACAGTATTTTAAAAATATGTAGGCCTATAGGGAGGGACAAAACAAAAAGAAGTAAATTTGAGAAACAATCACATTTTGTCTAGTTACGATGTCAAATGAACATAATAGCAATTGTAAGTCTGCAGATGTACAGGTTTGTGCAAAAAGAAGGAAACACACTTTTGACAGGAGGTTTAACCTACTTACTCAACTTATTTGAACTGTTTTTTTTTTATATTGTAATGAGGTATACATGTAGCTCTTCAACCATACGTGGTGAAAACAATCTTGAAAAAACGCAAGAATAGTGTTATTAAGCTAATTTGAATACAAGTCACCAACATCACTGTTGTCCACGTGTAAGTCTCATGTAGTGTTTTTTAAGTTATGCAATTTTATGAATTTATGTTACCGAAAACAGCTGCACTTTTGTAAACGTGCAAGTTGTGGTTAACACTCACCTTGCACGTATACAAAGTACAACTTTTTTTGGGTGTCATTTGTCATAAATTGCATAAATTCGTACACATTATCACTGTTTTGGGCCAAATAAAGAGTATGGCATTTGACACAAATTGCATAATTTTGCACGCATTATTACTCTTTTGGGCCAAACAAAGAATACGGATTGATTGCTAAGGAATTTCTGTACTGATCAGTTGTAATTTGAGCAAGATGTGCTCAGTAGTTTTTGAGTTAGACAAAAGAGTATTAAGGGGAGACTTTCTTTTCTGGTTGAGTGTACTAACAAGGCTTGCCGATTAGAGAGGTGTAGTCTTACCTGTGGAATAGGCGACGGACATGGAGAACACAGTAAAGAGTCTTGATCAGTCGTATCTTCAGTCAGATTCAAACTTGCACCACTCTTAGCAGCTGCAACGTCGGCATTTTTGCGTCTCCGGATAATCTTTGAGTGCCCCAAGAAGTTCTCCACTGAACTTCGACTGATGTCTGAGTCCGATAGAGGGCGTAATGTAGATATCCGACTTGAACGACTCCTGAAGGGACCTGTGGGTGAACCAGGGGCTGTAGTTCCATTCACAAGGTGTCCACCATTGTAAGTTTCCGAGCGCTCGGTGAGGTCAAGGCTAAAATTTTGACGCTGCAGTCTAGGCTTCGATTTGCTGGTTGATCGGCGTAAGGATGAGATGACTGAGCTGCGTTTGCGCATGTCGATCCCGTAATTGCTTGCAGAATCCAACTCACTCAGATCAGAACAGTTGGAGAGTCTTCCGAGTTGGCACTGACTACACGGCTCGAAATCCGTCTGGATACTAACCTCCTTTGTTTGCACGCGATCACACTGGACAGGAACGTCGTGTTGCCATGGAAATCGCATGTCATGCCGATCACCACTTACTTCAAATTGTTCATAAATTGATGACACGTCAGAGAGCTCATCTTCCTCTACATCAACCCGATGTGCAGATACTACGCGAAACTCTGAGTCGTTCGTCTTAGCTGGACGTTGGGTTGTCATGGAAATAGCTCGCTTCCTGGAAAGTGGCGTAGAGGCAGATGACGCCATTTTGTTCCCCAATGGCGAACTTTGACTTTTTACAAGATTTGGTTTGAAACGAGTGCTCTCTCCTTTCTGGGAACGCCTGTCCCGAGCTCCATTTCCTTGCTGAATTTGATCAGTGCAGATGACTACAGCATCTGAAGTAAAATTATTGGGAATTGACATCCCGAGACCAGACTGTTTCTCATTACCTGAAATAGGGCTGGCACTGTCACGATGGGCGTTTTTGTCAGTTTCTCGTGCGATGGTTTCTGTTTGATATAGCAAGTCATGGTCGGCATGGTTTGTCATACAACTCGACTGTGGTTGTTGGCTCGGAACTTCTACAGGAAATAGAAACAGAAAACACACATAAAAGTACAACATAAAGAACTTCATTTCGTTCTTCCTGTCTGAGTGAGGGAAAAAAATGGAAGATGGATGAGAACAACAATATAAAGATAGATAGATATATATAACATGATCAAAGACTGTATCCTTTCGCTATGTCGCTCATCGCTCGAGGTTAGGCTACAAGGGTGCAGACCAGTAAATAAATACCCATTTGAACAATGATAAATACCCCCGTTTGTGTGCGCATGTGTAAACATGTTTCTGGTTATCCCATTTGTAGGCCCAAACATGTTTCTGGTCGCGGTCGCGAAAACACCCCCCCCCCCGGAAATTCATGGTTTCATGTACATGTATATACCTGCGTACGTATCATAAAAGTATCGTAGATATAGAGGGCGCTCAGAAACCATGTATACATGGATGTAGTTTGGGAAAAGAGAATTCGCGGCCGTACCGTAAAGTGTCCACCCACCCACCAACATGAGCAGCTCAAGCTCGGGCACACGGCGTGTTTCACACCGCCATGGGAAAAATCCTGGCGACGCCCATGGTCTTATTCCATCCCAAGATTCGCAGTAATGCAAGTAGAACTACACCTTTACATCTGGGATTGGCCGGCGTAGGCAATTCGGGGCCTATTTACTGGTCTGCACGTAAGGCATGCATCCTCGCAAGCAAGGCTAGTCTTGCTCTTTTTACACGTCGTAAAGAGACTACCCTTACAAACCGAGTCCACATAAATAAATAAATAGTATTTAGTAGACTGACACTCGTTGTCAGCCAATTAAAATCAGATTGTCTGCACATACTTTGTGCCGTTTTTCTACGCACTGGATATTCATATATCTTAATTTACAAGATCATGGTTTTTTTCTGGAACTTGTTAGCCAATATGGAAATTGTTTGCCATTAGCGAATCACATGTAGCCTTTTTAATGCAATTTCTTGGCAACAAACATGGCAACCATTGTGGGAACAAAATGTGCTGCATTTCCCCCGGAGTAAACAGCCTATAAACATGATCACGAGAAAATGTCCTTGGTTCCTATTGAATGGTACAGTTGTTTTTTTTAAGTGAGGACTGGTGGGGGAAAGAGCACTCGGCATATGATCTTATTCGACAAAAATTGTGTCAATCCATATTTGGATTAAGTTTCATAAGTGATTAAGATAATATACGCTACAAAACGGGATTATACATTGGATATTTTTTTCTCAATCTTTACAGGAAACATTTTTTATAACCAACTAATCATCGAAACGATTATGTTCGAGTTACTTCATGCTTCATTGTAAATAGGCCTCATTCCAAAATGACAGCTTATTGATACGAAAAATATTATAACAAATTACTTAATCGACTCTCCTGATCAAGAGAAAACGTTTGTTATTTCACAATATCAATAATTAATTGTATTTTTTTGTCATTTGCCTCTGATACACAAACACGACACGGAAACTCTTTTTAGGGTGTCTCATGCATGTTATCAAAAGTATTGAACTTAAATCCACAGATTCTGTTTCAGACAAAACTATTTCAAAAATGAACATGAAGTGACGTATCTGTTTGTTATTAAAAAACCTAACACTCAAGGGATCATTTGAATTATGCGAAATCTTGTTGAATTGAGCATGAGATTTTTATGGTTCTTGAAAATTCTGGCGTCTTTGAAAACCATCGCTGCATTGTTCAGTGTTTTGAAACTATTGAAGTTTGCAG
>CM057149.1:2555554-2705964 GCA_029964075.1 Patiria pectinifera
CTGTTGGGTTCAAATGGGGGGTGTTTGCCACCGTTGACAGTTTGCCGCTGTGGGACAAGAATTAGGAAGGCCTTATCCCCAATTGGGTTAAATTCAAACAAATTGGGGTGGGTTAGGTCTGGGGCTTGTCCATCCTGTTCATCCGCGCGACAAGTTGTGTAAGGCTCATTCTCAGTTGGGTTTAAACTGGGATGGTCAGGCCTGGGTAACTGTCATTGCATGGTTCCCACATTGTGAAGGGGACATGAAGGCTAGCCCCCAGTTGGGTGAATAATACTGGGGCGGTTCAGGCCTGGGTGCATGTCCAAGGTTCTCAATTAAGTCACATGTGGGATGGGTCTTAAGACCCGCATGGCATACAGCGGGTGACCCTGGGTAATTCAGGCTTTGTGTTTTTCCATGGTTATCGGGTGTGGTCAGGATAGGGAGAGATACAGGTATACCTGTTGGTGAGAAATTGAAGATGTAAACGGGTTAATTGCCTTTTTTGACAAACTTGGGACCTTTTTCCGGGGCCTCCCTCCCCACATCTGGCACAGGGGGACGGAGCCCAATTTGGGAGATTGGCACACGCAGTCTCAAACTCCGCAGGGGGGTTGGTATTTCCTTGCCAACCATAAACTCGCGCTGCACTCTTGGCGTGTAGACTGCCGGGGTTGTGAATGGTTTATTTCACTTGTAATACTAAGTGCTCTTATGTAGTTTGGCTGCATTCATGTTGTTGTCGATGGACAAGAAAGGTCCTATATACATTATATTTAGAGGAAGTGTGTGTTTATTGTCATGTTCACTTCAAGTTACATGCAAGTGATGGTACATCTTGTGTACATGTTTACTGGGAACTTAACTAAGTCAGTTACGATAAATGTTCCACCTTCAAGTGAATTGTGTGAGTTTTGAATTTAAAAAGAACTTCCTGCTAGAGTGGCAGCCAGTGTTTTTGCCGAAGGTGGTGGTTTTGCAAGTTTCGGGAAAGATTCCTGTATTACACATATATAAATGTAACTGCATGTATATGACCTCTGTAGTCTGGGTGCAGAAAAGTGAAGGAGAAATAAAACTCCGACTCGGTGGTGAAGGCCGAGAAAACTGGCAATACGGTTTCCGCTGTCTCTCTCTCTCTCCGCAGCTAAACAATAGTCGTTTTTATTTCATCACACCTTAGGCTACATATACCCGAAAAATGACGGAAATGTCTTCGAGCATTCCACAACCTCTTTAATAATATCTTTCACAGTTGTCCTAAATTCTCCAGACGCCTTATGCATTGAATTGAGTGTAAGGTGCCAGGAGTTCAATGGCACTAAAGCCTGGCAAACACATTAAGGAATACAAGGAAGCCATTATTTTGTCATAACCATCCATCACTCCACTGAGGAACGTGTTTTCTGAGAATGACCAGTTTCTTTAAACCTTATCCAAGTCTGTTTAAATGGTTCCTTTTCTATTCTGACAACAGAGGGCTCCCTAACAAAAAACATGCAATTTTGGGGCACTTTGATTGATGATTTTGCGTTTTAGATTTTTCCTGCAGAAATGAGGTTTTCATTGGACAAACAAAATATCTTTTCTTGTTTTTTTTTTTTTGGCAAAGTAGAGAGCCAAAAGGTTACATGTTCTTGGGGTTTCCATGGAGTTGGGCAACTTTTGTAAGATCCTGCCATAGTAGATGAAGTATTAATCTTAACCGCCTAGGCCCTTTTGGCTTTTAGGAACCATCCTCAATACTTCAAAATCCTCTGAGAGCTATGTAAAAATTGGATTCAGCCTCAATCCTCCAAAATCATCCGTTGCTTCTTGAATTTTTTTCAGTGGAGGGGCAACCCTTGCCTCAATCCTTCAAAATTCTCCAACAATCACTGTGGTACATTGAGGTAGTGGAGATGATATCCAGGAGCGGTGCGAATAAAACCCAGGATAATGCTGGCCCCAATTATGCATGGCTGAATATAAACAATGCAGGGCACAGCCTAAGACCTGAATACAATGCGTCCTCCAAAAACAACTAACCTTTTTGGGCCATTCAGACTCAATCCTCCAAAATCTTCCAAAACTGCCTGATTGATTTTGGAGGATTGATTTTGGAGGATTAAGGGGGTTAGGCTAGGGTTGCACAAATATGTCAGGCTATGTCAGGCATCTGACACACCGGAAACGATCTACTGGTACTATCATGAGATTATTTTGCAAGGGGGGGGGGACCCTGGATATTGTCTGATAGACAAGGAACAGCCTACAACTTCAAGTAAATGTAGAAATATCAATGTTCCTGCAGGCAAAAAAGGGCATATTATTCTAGAAAAAAAATCCCTAGGACAGCTGCTTGTACACGTACCCTACAGATATGTGCCATGTTCCAAAATGAGCATTCTGAGAGGAATATGAATATTCTTCGATTTATCACTGGAGTAAACCTTGCTGGCATTAGATTGCCAAATGAAAAAAAAAAACATTTTGGATTTTCAACACTTCATTTACTTGTAACATTGCAAAAGGCATGATTTTTCTTAAAAATCCTCCTACTTGTCTTGACAGTCACAGACAGTAAAAAGAAATCAATCCGCTTCCGCTGTCATGTCTATAGATAGCCTAGTCACCAACAGTCAGATCACATTTCTAATAAGCAGCATTACTAGTCAAAATCCATCAATAGACAAATACAGGTAACTAGTAAGCACAACTGGCTTATCAATCATGCACAGTCAAGGCAAAGCTATATTAATTTAAAGGAATATTATCAGCAAGTCAAGGCTGCTTTATGTAAGCAGGGAGCTCCTAACTATTAAAAAAAGTCATTTGATTGATTGTGACTGCTGGGATGGCTGTATATAATTTGCCATCCAGAGAGGGAACTCAATGCACTTCAGACTGAGTAGATGCACACCAATAGGCCGAAAACCCATCCGCCGAGCTCATGAATAAAAGTTAGACCCTGAAAATATTCCATATTAGAGAGTTCTGAGAGCCATAAAATTTGGGGAATTGAAGAGATATGGAAATGAACCTCTGGCCCAGACTTGGGGCTCCCAATTCTGAGCATTTTGGATGCAATTGGGCTCGAAAGTGGCGCTATTTTGCCATGTTGTGGAGGGATCGTTTTTCAAGATGGCTACTTTTCCGCTTTGGGAAAAAAGGGGTCGTCTTCTTTGGGTGAGAATTTCTTGAAAAGTCAATGATCAACCCACAAAAAATTGAAAGTAAAATAAAAGATGACATGTTGATCATCATTTTTCTGTGCAGATACCTGTGAGAGTTCTGAGTACTTTTAAAAGAATTTTAAGTATGGGCTACAAATGTATATCAATGGTGACACAGCATGTGTGCACTGGTTGCCCGTGTATGACCTGAAGTATGCAAAACTAATTTCATTTGCATGTGCACAAACCCCTCACGTCTTTGCATGTGGGTCAGGTGCTGTCGGCACATGACTCCCTCCCAATGGTCCCTCCAGACTTTCTCTTTGTAACCGTTGAGGGGGTAGTTGTGCACAGAGTCTATAGATGTACAATGTGTTTGTTCAATTTTAGATCACTTGCCTGACTGTGTGCTGTGTCATGACAGCTCGACCTTCGCTGTCCAGCAACTGAAGTTCTTCATCCGTGAAGGATGTCTGGTTGCCATAGCAACCAACATCATCGGCCCCTTTAGCGAGCCTTCCTGTCAGGCCCTCTTCAGCCCTCACTGGGGTGGCACAGTCCCGACAGTAGGTGGCTACACCTGCGTATCAGACAAATGGAAGTAACAAGAATTGATTAAAGAAACTATAATTGTGAAATTATAATTTCTGTGAATAATAATTGTGAAGAGATTACACATCCATCCAAGGTGGATCCTTAGTACAGTCGACTCTCTTTAAAGGGACACTAGGTCCTGGAACAGCCCAATTGGGCTTCAAAACGCGCTATGAACGAGATGATGTTAATCGGAAATAACATTTAAAAGTAGGATATAAACATCAACACAACCATCCTTTCAAAACTGGGCGTTTTTGTGTTATTCCTGTATTATGCGTGCAAGAACGAATTTCGGGGTCCACTTTTGCGACCCCATAAATTTGAGCTGTTTAGATGCTAGTTGTGATTTGATTCGTAAAGTGTTCGCCTTTTGCAGACGTTGAAGAAACCCCATTTTTTGCATTGGTGATTGGTCACCGCTGTTCCCGAGACACACGTGTGTATCGTGCACTGAGAACGACACGAAAAACGTATTCGTACTCCGTCATGTCCGATGTAAACAAGCGTTTTTTTCCCGTCTTTTCTTGGGAACGGTAAAGACATTTATAGGTTGGTTTCCTTTCAACCAGATGTTTGAAATAAGCTAAGTAAACAATCCAAAACATCAAATTTTCGGGGATTTCAGGACCTAGTGCCCCTTTAATACAAACAAATGTTTATTTTCTCAGAACTTTTTTAAGAGGAGTGTTGGTCGCATTCATTGCGCACATAAATGCACAGTCAGGACCAATGCTTTATGTTCACTATAACTAGAGTTTGTATTAACAGAGTTCGTATTAACAAGAGTTTGATAAAGTCTCGCACCGCCACCTCCTGATGAAAGTTGAGCACTACGGAATACGAGACAGCACCTTGGACTGGATCCAGGATTTCCTCCATAAACGATCCCAAGTTGTCCAAGTTGATGGTCAGAAGAGCACCGAATCCCAGGTAACGTCGGGAGTACCACGGGGTAGTGTCTTAGGCCCCTTATTGTTCCTAATTTTCATCAATGACCTACCTGACTGCGTCTCAACTTCCACAACAAGGCTGTTTGCTGACGACTGTATAGTCTACAGACGTATCTCATCCTCTGAAGACACAACCAGCCTTCAAAAAGATCTTGATGCCCTCCAAGATTGGGAGTCCAAGTGGCTGATGAGGTTTAATGTAAAGAAATGCCAAGTCCTTCGAATCACCAACAAACGTAAACCCATCCTTGCACCATACACCATTCATGGACACACCTTAGAAGTACCCAATTCTGTCAAGTACCTTGGAGTTCATCTCGACTCTCATCTCACCTTCAACACCCATGTGGACACCATCAGCAAGAAAGCCAACTCCACCAGGGCTTTCTTGTCTCGCAACCTCAGACATTGCAGTCGTAAGGTGAAGGAAGCTGCCTACACAACATTTGTAAGACCTATAGTGGAATATGCCAGCTCTACATGGGACACCCACACTGAGCGGAACACTAAGAAGGTGGAACAGGTTCAGCGTAATGCAGCCCGCTTTGTCACAGGGGATTTTGACAGGACAAGCAGTGTCTCTGCTATGCTGCAGGATCTCAACTGGCCATCCCTACAGGACCGACGTACTCACAGTCACCTGGTTATGATCTACAAAATCAACTACAACTTAGTTGACATTGATGGGAACCAATATCTTACCCAACACACTACATCAACCAGAGGCCACAATTCCCGATTCGTCATCCCACACACCAAGTCTTCAGTATACACCAACTCCTTCTTCCCATGCACTATCCGGGACTGGAACAGCCTTGCGGTAGACCCAGCGGAGTACAAGTCCCAGCTGGCACTGAGGGATCACCCACTGAAGTAGACAGCACAACCAGCTTTTTTTCTTTTTTACTTGCACATCTGTACGTGTACATATTTCTTTGCACTTGTCTGCACTTCTTGCTTAGACCCATGCGCAACACACAGTGCATTTATCCTCATACATATGAGGCTGCACTATAAGGAAGGAAGGAAGGAAGGAAGGAAGGAAGTTGACTGTAGTTCAATTCTGAAAGATGCAATCCACTCCTTCTAGGAAAGTGTTTTTGTTCACACATGCACATTTAAATTGGAGCATTGTATGCTGTACAATTTGTACATAGGCAAAATTTTGTTTTCTTGACTGATTTTGGCTGATACCAGTTATCTGAAAAGCTTATGCGTAACCCTTCAGTGCCTTCATTCTGTACCTAGTTACAATCATCATGACCACTTCATTATGGCCTAAGTTACAATAATGATACATGTACCTGAATATCCGGTTCTTTTTCTTGAAAAGCTGAAAAATGAGCTGTAGCCATCTACATTAGCAATGGAGTCATCCAACAGGTCTCCTGCACAAAAAACACACAAAAAAACCGGTCCATCAGCAAAGTAGTTTTGTCAAAAAAGTTACGTGGAGATCTACACTGCATGTATTTGAATGAGATGAAAATTAAACTCTAGCTGAAAGTAAAATAGCCATTGCTGTACATACATAATTTTTTGTGGAAAAAGGACAGGGTTTTGATATTTGAGGAAGATTATGAGGTAAAAACGATGACGGTGACTTTGAAGCAACAAATGTGCACACACCGACAACAAACATAGCGACAGCTGTGTGAGTGTGTGGATTGGCACGGTAGGCCTAAAAATTGTAAAATTATTATCAATATCATTATCAAAATCTGGTAAGACTCTACTGTTCAAAATAAAAAATAGGGTCAATATAATTAACACCAGAGTAAGAGAAGAGACAGAATGTTGCAACCTGACCATGCTGACGCTGCTTTTTTCTTCATCTTTATATCATCTCAATGCAGGTCAGTAATTGCAAAAATAATGATAAGACCATGGAGCTATAAGACATAAATCTGGGACTTTTTGAGAAACATTTCCAGTTTTGTTAGGAAATACTTAAAATTTTCTTGACTCTCCATAGACTTTGTACACAACCGCCGTAGTAGCGTCAGCCGCTGTCAGGTTGCAACATTCTTTCCAAACGAAGATTGCCTGCGTTTGCAAATGTCCTTTTGGTGCAACAAAATCTTTTTAAGAATAAAGAAAGACTGGGAAGTGGGGTGTCCTAAACTCCACAACCCTCTTCTAATGACACATGAAATGGGCGATCGAGTATTACTAGTAGGGCCCGGTTCCTATTTTATATATAAAGGGAACAAGATCCACTTTAAAATTATTAGACCGACCAAACTAGTTGGCGACATTTTTGGTACAACTAGAGAATACAGGGCCACTCCACTCTATATCCGCGCATATATAAACAGGTCATAGAAAGAGGGCAGGGTTTAGATTTGTTTGAGGGAAATTTGGGGGTAAAATGACAATGACAGCGCGACGACAACGTGCAACCCGAAAATAAAGATGGCGAAACAATATACACCGCGCTATGTACCGTGAGCATGCACGCACGGCCCGGCGTGCTGAATCGCAAAGCACAAACCGCGCAGGAAAATCGTGATTTCTACCCCAAGAAACTGTTCAAAATTGCAAAACGGGTGTCATTGGAATAGGGAAAAGTCTGCTTTTGATTGTAAAGGTGATTTTTGAGCAATAAAAAACATTTTTGACTCTAATTTGATCAAAACAAAACAGGGGCCCTACACCCATTGACACCTGTACACTACACGATCGTTCATGGACCAAAAATAAAGAGGGGCCCCCGGTGCGGTGTTGCCGAATGACATGAAGGAAGGCCCAACTTACTGGTAACTTTAGTTTCCTGTAAGCAGATAATGTCTGAATCAAGCGAGTTTAGAAGATCTTTGATGGCAACTTTTGATGCCCTGATTCCATTTATATTCCACGTTAAAATATTCATTTCTGACAATCAACAGAATGAACATCGGATGCAAAAATCAGTTGTGTTCGCGCGCTATGGAGGCCGCCATATTTTGTAAAGTCCGCCCTCTAGCGGTAAAATAATAATCTTCTACGGGCTACGGCTATGGCCGAGTATGGATGTGCATCATGTTCACACTAGTTATTCAGCCGTAGCCACAAAACAGCCAATTCGGATACGACCTTTTCGCTCGTGCATGCAGTGTGCAGTGGCAATACGTGTTAAATTACTGTAGCGTGCAGGATCGCCGCCCGATTGGTGTTTATGTTAGAACTAAATTAAGTACAACTAATACTAGGCCTAATATTTTCATAATCTCGTCGTTGGTTTCACCATAATGTCGAGCATCAGATCATTAAAAGTGAGTGGTTTGTGTTGGCTAATTTTGAGAGCGGCATTTGTGGCAAAGTGGCAATGGCTGCATCGTCGTGCTGGTCATGCAGTTGTGTTGCTAGCTGGAGTTACCCAGCCCTGAGTTTTATCATTGGGTTGTCATTTACCCAATGATAAAACTCAGGGCTGGGTAACTCCAGCTATTGTTTTGCATACAAATTACAGCGGCAGGTCATGCAGGTTAAAGTTGACACCTTGCACAAAATAGTTGTCCTGTTAAAAAAGAAGAAGAAAAAGTTGACACCGCTGGGGTCATCTGGAACCTTCTGCCGCGTTTTCATGTTTTCATTACATACTTCCGCTGATGACACAACTTATTTGTATTTTTGTCCCTGTGGGCCTAACTGTTATTGTTTTGTTTGTTATATTTCGTCTAAATTTAACTTGATCTGTACATAATCAAATAAGTCTCTTTATTTTCCAAACTTTGTTGTCCAGGGGTCCCGTACTCGTCAAGCTCTGCTTCCTCCGGGTCCCCTCCACTTCACTGTCCTTATGTGTTTAGTATTTGTATTTCTGTGTTTGTTAATGCTGTATCCTCGAGTCACCATAATTGACGTAGGTAACACTTGCAACGCGCGTGCGTTGTCCAAAGCAAATTGAACGGAGTGCGTCAAAACATATCCTCATCAATTTAGGTGGACTGAAGATACTTTTGTTCTCTTCCTGTGTAGGAAGTGGAAATAAATGAATGAATGAATAAAATGTAGTTGAAGTTAACGGAAAGATTTCCATATAAGAAGTTCACTAATTTTCCTCTGTATTGACTAACAAGCCCCCAGATAGCAATTTCATGTCATCAAAGTCAATTTGAGCAGTGAGAAAATATAAGCATTTTCTTAGAAAACACTTAAGAATTTTTCAGTCCACTCTCATAGGGTTTGTACACAGGGTGTTGAGTGAACTTCTTATATGGAAATCTTTCCAAGTTAACATTTAACCAATCAAGCTACTGAAGCGTTCTGGTTGGATGGATAGTTGTAAAAATGTGATAATTAGGGCCTAGATTCGAGTTGATTTGTGATGAGGGACCGAGTTGACCTGGGACTGAGTTGACCTGGGACCGAGTTGACCTGGGACCGAGTTGACCTGGGACCGAGTTGACCTGGGACCGAGTTGACCTGGGACTGAGTTGACCTGGGACCGAGTTGACCTGGGACCGAGTTGACCTGGGACCGAGTTGACCTGGGACCGAGTTGACCTGGGACCGAGTTGACCTGGGACCGAGTTGACCTTGGACCGAGTTGACCTTGGACCGAGTTGACCTGGGACCGAGTTGATTTGGGACCAAGTTAGTTTGGAACTGAGTTGACCAGCACCAGTGACTACAGACTACAGTGACTAGAGTCTCAACTGGGGTAGTCCGAGTAACTAGGGCTCTACGAACCGCCTTTTTTTTTTAACATTTGGCATGTTTGGAAATGGTCGGGCAGTAGTAGGGTCCTAGGATCATAAAGTACATGGTGGTATCAACAACCTCTTTTGACCATTTTCACTCTTGCCCCCTATCAAATCTTCAGATTTCACCCTCAAAACAGTCCTCAAACTGCCTGATGCGCCCCTGTAGGCTTCAGTGGGAACTGAAAATACAAATGGTGGTGGTTAGATTCATATATCTTTGGGAAGAAAAGAGAAATTTCATAGGGAAACATCCTTGTCGTACACGCCTTGTTTGAGGCTGCCATTTTGAATTCAGATAAAATTGACTTGTACGTGGCTCTGGCTAGATTTTTCCTGGCTAGCATCAGACAGACCAATCACAGGGCACTTTGATTGGTCACCTGGGCTAAATTTCACCAAACAGTCGTTGATGTATCCTGACATGCACAGTTGTTTTTGGCGGATTTGGCTGTATGTGGCAGATTCATTTCAGTGTGCATTGTGATGAGGAAAACTTTCATTGTATGGTTGAATGTTTTTGTTGTTGTGTTTGCAGGGTTTGGTTGGTCTAGTGACTGGTGCTGGGTCAGGTCTTGGCAAGGCTACAGCTCAGCGTCTGGTCAAGCAAGGTGCTAGGGTTGTCGTCTATGATCTTCCAAACTCAGCAGGAGATGACGTGGCCAAGGAACTGGGAGACGACTGCAAGTTTGCTGCTGGAGATGTAAGCAATTATTCTGAAAATAAAATTAGTGAAATCCATCCAGATCGGAACCTCGTCCTAGAGCATTGGACTCTCAACAAAATCCAAATGAAGTTAAACAAAAATTCATCAGCTTAATCCTTAATTTTATTTACAAAATAATGCACAAAATTTACTTGGATGGGACTCAAACAGAAGTCGTTCTGTTAACTACTGCAGATGTCTTATTCAACTATCGAGCTTGTTAGGTAGTATGTGTGCTAGTATTGAAGTGAACTTTGATTCCCAAATATTACAGCTTTTCATTTGCACTGTTTGCTTGGCAAAACACAGCATCCTTTTATTCTGCATTTATTCACTTATACATTATTATTATTCATTTATTCATTTATATACACTTACTTGGATTACAGATCGTACTGGTACTGAACACCCTGTGAAATTATTCTGTCTGGCATGCTGTCATTTAGAAGAAATCAAGAAATGTAGACCTGTGATTTCCAACGATCAGTCTGTTGATCGATCGTTGAAAATATAGAGTTATAGATGAAATCCTGTTTGGTGATCAAAAGGTTGTGCATGTTTTTCACTTTTCTTGAAAAGTGTAATATCCACTGAGATAACACTTCATCAGGTTAGGTTTTGAACACTCTTCTAATGATTTTGAATGGCATTAACCCTAACCCACCTCACTCCTCCAAAATCCTCCTGGCGGTTTTGGAGGATTCTAGAGGATTGAGGATGAATGGTGATTGAATCAAATGAGGATTCTGGAGGATTGAGGATGAATGGTGATTGAAGCACAAGAGGATTTTGGAGGATTGAGGATGAATGCATTTTGAGGCAGGACTGTCTGATGATTTTGAAGGATTTGGCGTTGGTTATCCTTCATTTAAACACGAGTGCAAAGTTTTGGGATGAGGAGGATTTTGGAGGATTGAGGATGAATGCATTTTGAGGCAGGACTGTCTGACAATTTTGAAAAATTTAGGCGGAGTTGCAAAATTTTGGAAAATTTTGGAGGATTTTGGAGGATTGAGGATGGTTGTAAGCAACAAGGGCCTAGGGGGTTAGGGTTAATCTTGGAAACGAACAAGAAGCATGAAATACAAATGATCCTCATTGTATACCTTTAAACTTGTGTTCGTGACCCTATCAAGTTTTATTAAATAAAATGCTCAATTTTAACTTCTGACATTGGGTCCCATTGTTCCTGTTCACTTCATGTCTTTCACCTACACAGGTCACATCGGAGTCTGAAGTATCTGCTGCCATTGCAACGGCAAAAAACTCATTTGGTCGGCTTGACCTAGCAGTCAACTGCGCTGGAGTAGGAATCGCTGTTAAAACCTACAACTTCAACAAAAACAGGGCGCATCCCCTGGCTGAGTTCCAGAGAGTTCTAACCGTAAGTTTTAATATGACAGATGTTTTGTTACACTTTTATTTATTTTTGCTGAGTATAATGATTTTCATTGTACATCCTTTACCGAAGGAATGCTGTGGCCTCATAGTAAACATGAGTCTTGTGGGTAATTCTGCAGGTTGTGGGTTCGAGTCCAGCCTGGGGATGCAGTGCGTGATCTTGGGCAAGACACTTTGTCACTCATTGCTTCTCCCCACCCAGGAGTAAATGGGCACCTGCATGGGCAGAGATTTAGCTGTTTGCACCTTATTAAAGAGCAATTAAAGGGAGCTCAGATGATCTTTGAATGTTTTTAGTAGTCCGATATGCAGGGGTAATGCCTTGCGAGCTCCAATTTGGTGGATGTGTGTGTTTTAAAATCCATATTGTCTTCGGTCATTATTGACGCACACAATAGGTCTCGTTCAGATGACGTCATTTCCTACAGACCATCCACGTGCATCGGCATTTTGAGCGTCAACTTGCACAACGCGCATTAGCTGCGTCGTATTTCGAACACATTTCGAGCAACAAGCGCATGTGTTTGGAACATTTCCAACACTGCGCAATGCGTTCTAGATTGCTTAAAATACGCAGTTGCAATTCTTCTATAGAAATGGCCGTCATTGAACAAGCCCTATTGTGAAAAGTTCTCATAAGATTGAACCCATTATAGCAGCTGTACTACATTGTGTCATGTATTTATTCAATGAAGAATCAATAAAACCACAAGAGTGCTGTGGTGTTTTCAGGTGCTACAGTGACTAAAGGGTTAAACTCTTTCAAAATTTCTGACTTCTAGCAGAATTTGCCCAAACTATTGCCATTAGTTGATCTGTGAAGATGACGTGCTTACAAATGTCATTTTCTGTGCTTCAAACACACTGTGGTCAAATCTCAGATTTAGTCCCCTCATTGATCACTCAGGTGAATGCTGTGGGTAGTTTTAATGTGATCCGCCTGTCAGCTGGTGAAATGGGCAAGAATGACCCCGGCCCCGACGGGGAACGTGGGGTCATCATCAACACGGCCAGCGTGGCTGCATTTGACGGTCAAATCGGACAGGCTGCATACTCGGCGTCCAAGGGGGCTATCGTTGGAATGACCTTGCCCATTGCGCGGGACCTTGCCTCACAAGGGATCAGGGTCTGCACCATAGCTCCAGGTGAGTACAGGTAGTGTAGTTGGCTTAACCCTCCCAGAGGGAAGTCAGTACTCAGAATATGTAAAACCCTTTACAACCCTGTAGGTCAGTTTGAGGTGATGGGACATGAAGTGTTAACGCATTTAAACTGTGTCACACAGAGAGTCACTGCACATAGATTGGCATTGTGGAGAGCAGTGAAGCGTGACCGAATCTGCATGCTCACACTGAGCTTTAACTACACACAAGAACTGTGCAGGGATTTGAAGTGTTATCCATGCTCCGCCAAATTGTAGGTCAACTCACCCCCTGGCCGACTCGCCCCTTACCAACTCGCCCTTCCCGACTCGCCCCTTACAAGCTTGCCCCCTGACCGACTCGCTCCCTGACGGACATCTTACAAAAAAAAAAGACCATGCGGAGGGGAACACATTGCCCGTTCGCATGAAACTCAATGGAGGGAAAACAATTCAAACGCCATTTTGAAGGATTTCCGGTACAAATGCAAGAAACTATGGATTCTTTATGAAGAATCGGGGTTGGAAACACCTGAGCACAGCTGTACCGATATAGCGAATTGGCTCCATTGAGTTTCATGCCACGACCGGGCAATGTGTTCCCCTCCACACGCTCTATATTTTTTATAAGATGTCCGCGGAAGGTGCATAATTTTCCAGGGGGCGAGTCGGTCAGGGGGCAAGTCGGCTTGGAGGCGAGTTGGCGAGTCTGCTAGGGGGCGAGTCGGCCAAGGGGCGATCTTGTAAGGGGCGAGTCGGTAAGAGGTGAGTCGGCCAGGGGGCGAGTTGACCTGACACCCTCCACAGAAGATTAATCATCTCAAAGGAATTTGAAGTGTGTATGCTAACTCTTGAGCAAAAGTGGTTTTGCGAAATGTGAAGGATTGTAGAGTGCAGAAGACTATGAAGGTTAAGGCCCATTCATACTTGACGCTAAAGCAAAGCAAATTTCACGTCGTCAACAATTGTCATCATGACGTTTGCCGTTACACTAACAAATTCACTTTGCACTGAAATTCACATGATGCACTAACGTGTCAAAAAACAAAAAAACATGTCCTACTTTTGATCCTAAATAATTGTCGTTTACCAATGAAATTTAACCAAAATTGGAGTAAGTTTCATTAGCTTTGTGCAAGAGGGTGAGATTTACACGGCATACGAAAAAAAGACACACTTTCAGAATATGCAACTTACGACTTGGCGTCCTCCAATGTTGATACAGTGCAGCAGCAAGTGGCGGAAGGCGCGTGCTGCGGCCGAAAGCTTCGGAAGGAATGCAGGATCAACTGCTTGATCATTTGGATCAACACATGATCGTATTGTCCCGTGTGGTGTGGCCCCTAACGTGGCGCGGCCCCTAACGTGGGGTGGCCCCTAACGTGGCGCGGCCCCTACAAACCGTTTTTGAATTTCAGACTAAATTTCATGACACTGAAATTGTTCAAAAAGGTTTAATAACAGCAACCATTATTAAGGTAAAAATACCAGCATGTAACTGAATGAATTGAAAGAGGTTTGCAACACTGCATGAAGAAAGTCGAGGGCAGTGTCAAAGTGCGCCACGTTAGGGGACTCCAAGTAATATTGTCAATCTTCTTCACACCACCAGGTTTGTTCGACACCCCTCTTCTGGCCTCCTTACCAGAGAAAGTCCGGACCTTCTTAGCCCGGATGATCCCCTTCCCAAGCCGCCTGGGTTATCCTGATGAGTATGCCCACATGGTCCAGTGTATCGTAGAGAATCCCATGATGAATGCTGAGGTTATACGATTGGACGGAGCCATCAGAATGCAGCCATAGACGGACTTCCACCTTCAAAACCTTTACTTTCCACATTTCTTTAAAGATGTACTGTCCTTGTTTTTTTTTTTTTAAGTTTCACTTTTTTTTTTAAACTGCTATATTTCCAGCAGTACAAAAGTTACTCACTTTTGAATGAGACATCAAACGAATAAAATTGACCCATGTTTTATTTGAAATTGTTTTTTTTTTTTAAATATTTGCGCCGAAATATTAACTCATTTCCTGCAGGGTAGACTGGTTCCTGCCACCATCACATTAGATTATGTGGGGACCAGGAACCAGTCTATTTGCAGGGCGGATCTGTTTGTGTGCAAAAGTGAACCATAATTTAAAAAAAAAATTCAGATGGTTGCAGATGCCCCAAAAAATAGAAAAAAAAGTACATGTACATGTAGTTTCTTTTTTTGGAAATAAAAATACCAGTTCAAAACTTGTCAAGAGTAAAAAGAGCATGACAGTACATTAACTTAATGTTGGTCTGAACCGCAAGTAAAATTGTATATTATGTTATTATGTATAAAAATTTTGAGATAAAACTGTTGAAATCATATGCTTCCTTTCGAGACAAGTTTTGAATCAGTCAACAAGCATGATGGTCTTTTGACTAACCCTATCAATACAGCGTCGGTGCCAAAATCGGCCTTATCTGTGAAAGTAGCAGGGCTGATCAAAATGGCCATATTCATCCTCTTTTGGACAGCCTTTGGCGGGAGTTTGGCCTTCTGCACTGAAACAAACCAGACATTAAAATTGCACCTGTACTTATGAAGCAATAGAACTCAATTTACCCCCATAAACCTCAGGAAAGATGTCAATCAAATGGAAGATTGATGGCTGTTTTCATATTACAATGTATATTTCTTTGGAAGTGGTTGCTACAATACTCAACTTATTGGTTCTATTGGCTTCGTGCACAGTGCCCCTTCGATGGCCAGAAAAGGAGAGTTGGGGCATGGAGCCCATACTACCCAAAAACTGCTTCCTGTTTAACAAACACATTCAAAGCAAGTGCATTCAAGAACATTTGTAACAGAACTCTTGTCCGTTGATACATTGCTAGGTGTAAGTGCGGTATTGTTTTCAAAAGTGACAACAGGGACATTGTTAAAATGTATCTATTTCAAACACAAATCATAAAGAGTTGCGAACAGTTTTGTGAATGTTAGACAATCAGATACGCACAGTAAGACAGATTAGACCTAAACTAATCATGTTTTAAAAAAAAGATAAAAACTCTGTTTATATCAGATTCAAAACTATTCTTAATTGTTTCGGCAAAATGATTTTGTATTTTTTTGTTTTGCCAGATGCAGACAGACTTTGCTTTAATCTAACTTGGGGTTGCCAGAGTATTTATATGCACAATTTAAAGTTTATAGCAATTTTTATTTCATAAAACTTTACATGATGGCGGAACTCCATTTACATCACTTTTATAGGGCTGGGAATGAGATTTCAGAAGAACCTAGTTGTCCAAGCAAACCTGATGGCGTTGTCAAAGAAATTCATGAAAGTTAAAAGTAGCGCAAGTGTGTGTCTTGTGGCATAACTCCAAAAGTCAGTTTTAGTCGGTGGCATGGTGTACAAATAAAAATTGGAGAGAAACGCACAATATGTCTTTTTAATAGCAGGGATAGTTTGATGACCGATATGAAATCATACCCAAATATCTGTTGTAAAATCTACGCTTGTAGTTGTCCAATTTTTTCCCCTCGCATATTTGATACATTGCGCAGCTACACTAACTTGGTAACGTAATGTTTTAAATGCAAGTTTTGTGAAGTCTATAGTGAATACATTGGACAGCTGTTCAACGCATTATTTACAGATACAAATCCATATTCTTTCATGAAAGCAGCTGCAAGTCCAGTCACTGATATTGTCTTACATTACTGAGCAAGTTTTTTTTGGTTCAAATGATTTCACTGTATAATTTACTAAGCGTTCAGTTTTAAAATGAGATACATGTATTCAAATTTTGTGTGAATGTGAAATATTCATACATTTTTTCTGTCTGCTTTTGATTGAAACTGAAGAATGAGTATTGTTCATTTCTTAAAAGATAAAAGGCATTAAAATATGTAATTTTAGTAAAAGAAAAAAGTGTCATGCAGTTCCCCCCCCCCTCCGAGTAATTTTTTGAAGATGATATTAACACAGTATTCACAAATGTATTCCAAGCAATGGAGTATTTCCATTCTGTGCAAATCACCTGGACCACTGGAGTATCCACTCCAATCGACCTCATCATTATGTTCAAACCTCTGCATGAGCTACGACATTAGCCTTTTTGAGACATGACAGATAGAGGAGCGCAATTTAAAATGCATATTTGGGGAAATACTACGAATATACCAACTAGTACAGCAGATTGGTGATCAGATTGTTCAGTTTGATGATGATAAGAGCATGAAATTTGGCGCGCAGAGTACATGTATGTCATGGGAAAGATTTTTGGCTAAAGGACCATCGTAGATTTGCCCTTTTGAATCATGACTAACTGTGATATAGTTTCAGAACTTTAATTTTTATATAAAACATGATACATATTTCAGCTTACATTTAAATCTTTCCATTAGAGTACAACACTGTGCATTAAATGAATCACTAATCACCAAAAATACAATTAAACTAAAAAAGGAACACATTTATTTGTAGTGATAAGACAAAAAAAACCACACCAACCCTACAAAAACAATTAAAGGCATTTAATTTCTAAGTTGATATCAAACTTCCCTATATTCCACCCATATTTCTGCAATGCAATTGTGATACAGCATGAGATTATCAATGCACTCTTTTCATTGGTCAAAAAGACATAATTACAATATCACTCCGAATGCTCTAACAATACGGATATTTTTTACTCTTGCTAAGGATATTCAATCTTATTTCCTTATATTTCTGTTTCACAGATCTTTAAATAAGCCCAAAGTTGCCTATGCAGCCCAAATCACAATTTGTATGCCCTCAAATTCTCAGGTATTAGAGCATTTTGAGGGCCGTGAACTTGAGGATTTGTAAAAAAGAAGGGTGGAAGCCGGCAGAGGACTGTGAGCTTGTATATCTGTGAAATTTGGATGAAATTAGGCCCTAAAATGGCTCAATTTTGCAAAGGAGCGTAGGCGTCAATTTTCAAAATGGCGATGGGCTTCAGGACTGCTTTGGGCTGATCATCTTTGGATGGAATTTTCTCCCAAAAGTCATCAGTTAACCCCCCCCCTCAAAAAAAAACCAAACAGAAAATGAAAGATGATGAAATAAGCTTTAATTTGATGAGTGTCTCAAACACCTTGGTGAGTTGTGAGTATTTTGAATAATTTGCGCACCAGTATCCCCTAAATGTAAGGGGAGATTTAGGGGAGGCCACTGTGGTAGAGGTACTCCAACGCATTGTCGACGACAAGGCTGATGAATCCTGACGACCATGCCAAGATACCATGGCTTTGTGCATATTCAGAATAAAAGAAGTTGCGCGAACTTCACGTTAAACATACATTCACGAACCAGTGTGTACTTGTTCTACATAACCCCAGAGGACAAACTTACAAAGCGAGAACAACAGATCCTTTCAGTCCTCGGGAGTTGGGTCTTTTGTTCAAAACGGTCCTTTGTAGTAGGTTTGTGTGCTTAGTCTTTGGGAGAGTTATATTACAGGGACAAAGGAAAACACAAAGCATTGTCCTTGGGAGTATAGTAAAACAAGAGTGTGTGCTCACGTGATGTGTCCCGCCCACTGGGCTCTGGAAAGTGGTCAAATAGTGCCCTCTGTTGTTCATGCATGGAGCCCATTACATGTACACATAGAGAGTGAAGACGGTCACTAGTGTGCACAATTTAAAAACACAATACAATTTTCAATTTACTATGTGATGACTATTTCTGGACGGATGGGATATATACTTTTACACTTACTATTAAATGAGGCATATAAATTTAATATGTACACGTATAATGAAGGCATGCATAGTTTGCTTGATACAAACATGTTTAATTCAGAACAATATATTTGGCATAGTAATAAAAATGATATTCAGATAGCTAGAACAATATTTTTTTTACATATTAATACAATAAGGTGCTAGCATCATAGTACATGGATTTTGGAATGCAGTTTGAAATGTTTAGGATACAAACATGATTTGTTTTTTTTTTAAGCAGATTCCAATTTCCCATAAATTCGTAAGCGGAAAATTTCAATTAGAACTTAATACAAACACGTTTTATTCAGGTGTCACCCCTTCTGAAAACTGACATATTCAGCTGTGATCAAGAAATATTAGGAACAAAATAAAAGACGTTTTTGATAAAAACTTTACCAACAAGAGCATAACTTTCCTGTGCTGGGCAAATTTTTTTCACATAGGCCCTAGTAAACTGTAAAGGCGGCCTCAGGTCGACCCACGATTTGCTTGCACCACGACGGAACCATCGGCATCAAGCACAAAATATATGCTCAGGTTACACATATGAGAAATCGTGTGATGGTCGCAGAAGACATCACAGAAGTTGCAATTTGTCTACTCTTGTGACTTGTGATTTTTTTTAGCGCCAACTGATGCCGATCGTTTTAATATCGTCGCAGTTACACTCAAGTCGCACAAAATCGGGGACTGAGTTGTTCCCGACGGTCGTAGCTCAGACACAGCTTGATCCTGAAAAGTCAGTCGCTGACTGATCTGTGTCGTTGCAAGGTCGACCAGAGGCCGGCTTTAGGAAATAGTCACATTTTCACTATCTGAAGGTTTTACTTTCAACAGTATTCTTCAATGTTCTTTTTTAAAGATTTGTTTGGCAAGCTGCAAGGTGAAACACAGGCCCAGCATCAAAAAACATATTATCCAGTCGTACCGAACAGAAATCTGGAGGTTTAGAATGAGTTGGGGCTGACATCGATACTGAAGACAGCAGTGGTAACAGAAAGAAGCTGATTCTCCTGCGTTGTGCTGAAGAGTTGCATCTCCAGACGGAGATCTGTCTCAAAAGGACCTGTCACAGCTCTCTCCAAATACAGAGTGCCTGTTTCATTGGAGGAGAATTAAAGAAGCTGAAAGATACTTACACAAAACAAAACAAAAACAAACCAGCATTCATTTACTTCTGAATATCAGTCATTCATTTGCATCTGAATTTGAGAATCGCTTTGAACACACCTTTCAATTTCGCTACCAGAGCATTTGATTCCATTTCAGTTCAGTCAAAGAAATGATTAAGCAGCACCTTTCGTTTATGTTCATTCAGATTTGTTTACAAGACTTCTTTTTCGTTTTTAGAAGGCGATTTCAAACATTCACTATTGTATTTCACTTTTAGTGTAATGCCATCGGCACCAGATACAATTAGGGGTTTCTTTTTCGTTAACGGTCAATCAAATTAGCTGTACCTGAAATCAAGTTAGAAAAGGTATGCTTGCATAAATAAATGCACAGGTAACGTACATAATCGGCCGTCTATTTCTCAAAAAGGATTTCACGGATAATCAAAACGATTGAACCTTTCGTTGAATTGAAATGGGATTAAAGACGTGCATTCAAATTCAAGCGAAACTGAATGACCGAGTTTCAGAACTGAATGCACATTTCAGGAAATTGGCCGGGAAAACCTATATTAACCTCAAGCACAACTGCAGGAAACATGCAAAACAACTCCCACACATTTTATAAGGCAATACCCAATATCGAAATTACTCACACACAGTAAGAAAATCGGTCAGCTAGGGCTGGCATTTGCACTTTTTCCACCTAATCACCCAATCTTTTTGCCACGGCAGTGTGAAACGCCGTGGGCCTGTGCTCGCTATGTTGGTGGATAGGTTGGTGGGTGGACAGTTACTTGGCTCATTTTATCCGGGTGTATTATACTCAGTGGCGTAGCAAGGTCATTTTTATTGGGGGGAGGGGGAATTGTTTGAAAAGGGCACTGTGGTGAAATGTAGACACGTTTTTTCCCCTTAAATATTTCTCATCATTTTGCAACAGGTAAACCTTTCCAAAAATGCGTATACATGTAAACCTGTTTTCCAGAGAGAAGGAAACCTTCTAAGGACATGGGCAAGTCCACACAATGTATCTGAAAACTGGTTTATGTGGACAGCTTTTGTTCGGAATGAAGTCCACACAGTGTATGTAAAATGCTTGTACAACCACAACGGAAGGACAAGGCGGAAACAGTATGCCTCTTGGACTTTTGACACGGGGAAAAAAAGCAGCTTACCCAGAGTTAGTTGGTGGATGTATTCTTGCAAGCCCATGAATAGCACCGAGAAGACAGCACTTATGAAATTACGCTGGTGATGGGCAAAACCTAACTAGAGGATTACCAACCTTTCTTAATCATATCACATTTCTGTTTGTCTATTTGCAGACCGTGTTCATTGTTGAAGTGACCAAAACAAAGAGACAGCGTTCTTATCTATGAACACAGTTTGGTCTTGTATTTCTTGGTCTTGTCAGGGTTCGCCGTGGATGGTCTTTTTTAAATTTCACTTCTGTATGTCGTAAGGTGGTTTAATGACTGATGCCACCCCCTCAGACGTTCAATCCCTCAGAGGATGTGGTTGAGAGCCTAACCATCAGGGCATCGTAAGTGAGTTGCACACTTCGTGGAACACCTTACCCGAACACCAACAAATCTTTTGCAATGCCTTTTAGTTTTAGTTCAAGAAGTACAATCGCATTCGCAAGATACTACATATGGCCTGGATGATTCCTCCAGTCCATGGTATCACCATCACGAACATTCGTGTGGTTTTCCATCCTCTATGTCCTCGGTGACGCTCCACCTGCTCAATAACATGGACGAAGAGTTGTGGAACTTCTTCGTGAACTTCAGTTGCAACTGGACCTCAAATTAGAAAAAGACCATCTTTTTCTTAAAACTAGAAAAAGACCATCCACGGAGAACCCTGACAAGACCAAGAAATACAAGACTAAACTGTGTTCATCAATAAGAACGCTGTCTCTTTGTTTTGGTCACTTCAACAATGAACACGGTCTGCAAATAGACAAACAGAAATGTAATATGATTAAGAAAGGTTGGTAATCCTCTACTAACCTTGAATATTTAGGTAACACATGGACTTTAATTCAGCATTTGTTGTTATCAATGAGAGTTTTGTGCCCTGATTTTTTTGACAAGTTTATGTGATGATGTGGGTGGCAGATTTGTACTCACCGGTGGCGACCCAATTTCCCTGCCTGTCACGGTTGAAGTCCTTGGTCACACTGAACAGTCCCAGTTCATTTCCTTGGGTCAGTACGAACCTGAGCCCATTCGCCTGGGAAACGGACAAGTCCCCAATCTGTAGGCGGAGCAACTGGAGGGGTTGGCGCAGCTCGCGGGTCAGACTCGGCAAGGCGATCTTGTTGTAGGTGATGAGCTTGACTGGGTCGTCGACACAGTTGAAGTCGTTGTTGGGGCAGAGGGTAACTTTGACACAGCGAACTTCGTCGCCACTGTTTAAAAAAAAGACAATATATATTGACAAATGATTATATTGACTAATCTGGTAGAAAAGCCATTAACAATAATATATGGCTTTGGCATAACTAACACGAGTTTTGGGCTTGGGATAAACTATAGAATGCTCCAGGTGCATGTTCTTGATTTTGATTCGAACTAGAACTCGACCTTTTTTGACATCATGATGGCCTTAATAGGTCTAGTTCAAATGCAGTCCCTTAGCCAGCCCTGAGAGTCGGGGGGGGGATAGAACCAACTAAGGGGGCCCACTGCCATAAAAATACAAAAATACACATGTATGGCTTTTGCCGTTGGGGGGGGGGGGGGCAATTGCTCGCCAAGGAAGCCCGGCCCCACCAGGCTCCCCCTTGGCGACGGGCCTGTTCAAATGACGTCATTTCTTACAGAACAGCGGCATTGCATCGGCATTTTGAGCTTGAGCTTGCGTCGTAATTCGAACACATTTCGAGCAACAAGTGCGCTTGTTTGGAATATTTTCAACACTGCACAATGCGTGCTTGATTGCGTAAAATATGCAGTTGCAATTCTCCTACAGAGATGACCGTCATTGAGCGAGCCCTATCATGACTGTCATTGAGCCAGTCATGGAGAGTCATATCTGAGCTCGAACTATTACTAATTTTGACACAAAAGACTTTTTTTCTGTACATACTGCATGAAACCCAACAAGGATAAGACAACACTGTTCAAAATGTCCATTTGTATGATGTTTGTCAAATACAAGTGTACTCTACAATCTTAAGTGATCAACTTCGAACTGTTAGAACCAATAAATCTACAGAAAAATTACATTAAAACATTCCCAATTTATAAATTAAGTGCGAACATTATTGAAAACGGCACTAGGATGCTTAAAGCTAATGAACAGGCGAGTCAAAAAAAGCAAAACCCAAATGTCAGGACTATTGTTTTAGTGAAGTTCTGCATGTAGCACTATCAAAATCTAGGATATGAAAGCCCAATTCATAAGCTTTCTTTTAGTACAAGAATCATTCAAATCATCTCAAGTTACAGAAGTTTAAACACAACCACCGTTTTAAAGTTCTGTCCACGGATCACAAAAAAGGTGTGCGTTCTTTCAGCAAAACGAAAATACACACATCCCTATGTGATTATCGTTTTGCTGAAAGGACACTTACCTTCTTGTAATTCGTGGACCGAACTTTAAAATGGTGGTTGTGTTTAAAATTCCGTAACTTGAAAAGTAAATAAGTGATTCGGATGATTCTTGTACTAAAAGAAAGCTTATGAATTGGGCTTTAATTTCATATCCTAGATTTTGAAAGTGCTACATACAGAACTTCACTAAAACAATGGTTTTGGGTTTTACTCACCCTGTATTAAACAAAATAAAATGGTGCTAAACTAAAAATACTATAGGCTCCTTGCTGTGTTTAACAATATTTTTTATCTGCAATGCTGAAGAGAGTGAACCCTATCCAACAAAGTTCCATGTGCTTGAATGTCTGTGGTATTTCACTCCAGTTTATACTTACTTGGTGCTTCATTTGTCCAATTTAACCAACCCTAAGCCAGTCAAAAAAATCAACATTAAACCATCAAAAGATGCTGATGTTCTATTCAACAAAATTTATTTTTTGAACAAAGACATCAACAAAATGGGGAGGGGGGGGGGTGTTGCATTAGTTTTAATGAATTTCTATAAAAATGTATTATTTTACAGAGCTGTTCCCCCGACCTCCACTGGATCCGTGCCTGAGATAGCTCAGTTGGTAGAGCACGTTAGGAATAGGATTTTGGTTAGGGAAAGGATTTCGGGGAACATCGGTATTGGGGAACATAGGTATGCACCCCACCCGTTCCTACACCCAACTCTATAAACAAGAGCCTATTGACAAAAAAAATGATTGTATACATAAGCAGGCATGATGGACACTTTAAGCAAACAAATTCAAGAACTGAATGAAGCGGAGACAACATAATATGCACGCTGATTGATGAACAAAATCTTACAACGTCCAATAAGATGAAGAAGTCAAGCACAATATAACATTCATGAATCTGAATCCTAATACTGAATGTGCCACATTGAATATAGCTTAGAGCATATGATAAAGACCTCTATTTTGTATTTTCCTTTTGCTACAAAAAAAACCCCGTAAATGATGTAGATGTGACTGCACTTTAATGCTGTAGTTGAGTTCATCACAAGTCCAGTCACAAGTCCAGTCACAAGTCCAGTCACAAGTAAATCACAAGCCCAGTCACAAGTCCAGTCACAAGTAAATCACAAGTAAGTCACAAGTAAATCACAAGTAAGTCACAAGTAAATCACACATGCAGTCACAAGTAAGTCACACGTTCAGTCACAAGTCCAGTCACAAGTCCAGTCACAAGTCCAGTCACAAGTCCAGTCACAAGTTCAGTCACAAGTCCAGTCACAAGTCCAGTCACAAGTCCAGTCACAAGTCCAGTCACAAGTTCAGTCACAAGTCCAGTCACAAGTAAGTCACAGGTAAGTCACAAGTCCAGTCACAACAAGTAACAGAAAATGGGCAATAACACAGGCATGCCTTTGTCATAGCTCAGTCCGAATAGCTTGTGACCTGACATCGGACTGGATGATTTGTGAAGGACTTGTGATTGACTAATGAGGACGATTGAGGGCAGAGGACAGATGAGACACGTTCACACAATGCACACTACACCCCACTACAACAGGGGTCTACCTGATGTTCCCAAATACCAATGTTCCCCAATACTGATGTTCCCCAAAATCCTTATAGGATTAGGGTTAGGGTTAGAGGGTAGGGATTTCGGGGAACATCGGTATTGGGGAACATAGGTACGCACCCCTACAACATAATATAATAGTAGTTACCTTTCGGAGTCTGATTTTGTTAAGCATGACGTAGCTTGCCACGTTGTCACGACCTCTTCATTCAGCGTTGTGGCCAACGGTTACAAAACATGGATGTTCAAAAGTCCAAAACCAAAGAAACAGAATACTAGCAATAAAGGCGATGTTCAACCGAGGGAACCAAACATCCTCCTTCCATACATCAAAGGGTTTTCAGAAAAACTGACCAACATATTCCGCAACCACGGTGTCAATTAACACCTACCCCAAGCCGGTTAATACTATCAGGTCCTTCCTTGTACATCCTAAGGACAAGACTCTCGACTCTAATAAATGCAGTGTCGTACACAAATTCAACTGCCCCGAGTGTATGGATATATATATTGAGGAGCCCCACACAATAACAAAAAAAACCTCACAGCCGTGGGTGAACATTTAGTTCAACAGAAACATAACATCACCTTAGACAATGTACAAGTCATAGCACGAGAGGAACGCTTCTGGAACAGAAAGATCAGGGAGGCCATAGAGATCAAGACTCAGAACCCAACACTCAACAGGGACGCGGGATACGACCTGCCCGCCATCCATGGTCATGTGAGCAGAGGGATTTAGCCACAACGCTGAAGAAGAGGTCGTGACGACCTCGCAAGCTACGTCATGCTTAACAAAATCAGAATCTGAAAGGTAACCGTTATTTCTATTATTAGCATTTTGAATTAGGTTTTGCCCTTCACCGACGGGCAAAACCTAATTTGATTTACATCACCCCGACGCAAAAATTCCATCTTATGAATAGTTAATGCGGTACCCGCTGCTATGCACATCAGATTTGAACCAGCCAACTGATCCCGTTAGCTTGGTGGTCGAGTGGTAAGACATCTGCACTAGAAAGCAGGAGGTCGTGGGTTCCAGTCCCACCCGAGTGATTTTTTTCCCAACTTTCACTCAGGAGGTAACACACTGAGTATACAGTGTTTATACATTGGTGAAGGGCAAAACCTAATTTGATTTACATCACCCCACCCCAACGCAAAAAAAATTCCATCTTATGAATAATTATTAGTATTATTTATATAAGGCTGACTAGCTTGATCTGCAAGAAATGAATTTCAGGACATGGCCTTTATTTCTCAAATTTCGTTGAATTATCGCCCTGCTCAAAGCCAGTTGTGGTTGTTGACAACACTGGAAGTGCTGCGCCCTGCGTCCGCATGCTATGTTCTGTTGACTAGTTGACTGTGACTTTCTATGCTATATATTGTGCGGGGTCCAGCGAAAATGCTTGGATGACTGCAATAACAATATTATTGCAGTCATCTGGGTACTTTATTGACATAATATTGCAGTCATCAGATTTATTTTTACCACTGGAAGCCTGATATAAATAATAATTTAAAATATATACATGGGGTGCACTTGGTATTCAAACTCTGAATTCTTTTCTTGGACTAATCAATCTTGAGAGGTTTTACAAAAGACAGAAATAAAAATACATTTCAATTATCTCATTGCTCTTTGGTCAGTCATCACCAGGCCTACAAAGTTAAGCTGCAGCATAAGACACTCCCAACATTCAGGTTTTGTCCGTTCAACCAGGTCCTGTCATGCAGCTGTTGGAAGACGAGTCCCTTAAATCTCTCAAAATGGATACTCTGATATATTGAAGAAAATCTTGGAGACGTATCGCGCAGCCAAAACGCCCCTCTGGTAGACTTCCATCTCCACGTCTAAGTTGTACTCCTTGGGACCTTCGATGCTCCTCATCACGTTAATGGTTGCCACGTAAGCGCTCTGCATCAGGGCAAACTCCCCTCCTTGGTGGCCGTCCAGGAACTTAAAGCGGTAGCTGAAGCGACGGTCAGGAACGGTGGCAATCTTGAAGAGGACAGCTGGCGCCAGGAAGTTGGAGGAGAAGGCGATGTAGTTGAAGGACATGGAGAGAGGAAGATTCTGACAGTCAGAGTCCAGGATTGAGCAGCGTTGGCGGACACACTTGTGAGAGCTGGGGAAGTAGTCAGAAATCAGCTACATATAAGTTTCAGTTGGTCTAGAGGTACAAACACTGATTTAATGAAACGCTTTCTCTGGGAGTGATGTATTTTCATTCATGTTTCCTGCACTTGGAACAGATGAGGCATTTCAACTCAGAGATACGAAAACCCAGTGCGTGCCGTGCTACACATCTCTTAAAAGAAAAATAACATCTTCAAATGGCATTACAAGGACACAAAATGAATGCTGCAAAAAGAACCAAAGATATTATGATAAAGCCAAATATACAGGAATTTTGGATGGAGGAGAATGAAGAAAACGGCTATGCAGTCAATTCATAAATAATACAACAAGCTAATAAGGTAAAATTAAACCCAACTGACAAGTCATCAATATTAAATTGTCATCAACTTAAAATCTCGATGATTCTGTTTTGAGATATGTTGAAAAAAACAGGTTTTTTTAGGAACAGCTAGGAGAAACAGGGAGTAGAAGTAGAGAAAGCAAAAAGTTACCTAGAAACTTCAACTGAAAACTATACATGAGAAAATCCAATCTGTGTTCTCCTTTATTTTTGGCATACTAAACTCAACCAAAAAACGGAAGTCCCTCTTAATACATTTTTGTCTAACTGAAAAACTACTGGGCACATCTTGCTCAAATTACGCCTGATCAGTACAGAAATTCCTTAGCAATCCAGCTATTCTCTTTGTTTGGCCCAAAACAGTGATAATGTGTACAAAATTATGCAATTTATGACAAAAAGTTGCACTTTTGTATATGTGCAAGGTACCGGTAAGTGTGAACCTAACCACAACCTGCACTATACAAAAGTGCAACTATTTTCGGTATCATTTGTTATAAAATTCACTGTTTTAGGCCAAATAAAGAGTATGGCTGGATCGCTAAGGATTTTCTGTACTGATTAGTCATTATTTGAGCGAGAGGTGCTCAGTAGTTTTTAAGTCAGACAAAAAAGTATTGGAAGGGGGGAATTTCTTTTTTGGTTGGCTAGTGTAGAATAAGGTAAACTTGAAAAATGTACAAAACTCACCTTTGCCATGAAACGTTCATTAACAGCATGCAAACCATATGTAGTACCGTGGTGGGCAGGCAGACAGGCGGGCGGGCGTGCAGAAAGGGACAGCTATACATAATCTCTACTGGATGTCACTTAAACACATGATGGCACCAACTTCAATAAACGTGCTTCACAACAGCTAGACACATTACAGCCATCACAAGGACAACATACTGAACAATTTCGGACATTTGCTTGTCGTAACACTGCGTGAACATGCTCAGTATGCGTGCGCATGCCTTGTTTCTAGACAAAAACAGGCACACCTTTAAAACCAGGCATATCTTTAAAAACAGGCACATCTTTAAAAACAGGCACATCTTTTAAAACAGGTACATCTTTGAAAACAGGCATATCTTTAAAACCAGGCACATCTTTAAAAAACAGGCACATCTTTAAAAACAGGCACATCTTTAAAAACAGGCACATCTTTAAAAACAGGCACATCTTTAAAAACAGGCACATCTTTAAAAACAGGCACATCTTTAAAAACAGGCACATCTTTAAAAACAGGCACATCTTTAAAAACAGGCATATCTTTAAACACAGGCATATCTTTGAAAGCAGGCAACAGACAAATCCGGGATAGTCGGAATATAAAAGATGACATCTTCAGGTTTCTACAGGGATAAAATTATCCTTGCCTGAGTGCTCGGCCAAAAAATACCATCATGTTATGTGCTCCTATTCGATGCTCCTATCCAACATATGGACGCATTTGGTTTAATCTACTTTCATCTAAAATGATGATGCATGCAACTTAGTGAAGGTAACATCATGGAGTGAAATAATGTTTTGCAAAAGTATAAAAGACAAAGCTAAACAAACACATGACATTCATTGAAAAAAAATTGTACTATGGTCATGTGATGCTAAATTTCACTGGACAGTCTGTTATCACTAGAAATGGTAACATGAGCAAAGCTTGAAAACAATAACAGGAAAGTGCAATGGTATGGTCTCACACACTGCCACATATGATATCACAAAACACAATAATAT
The DNA here is from genome assembly GCA_029964075.1 of Patiria pectinifera. NCBI lineage: Eukaryota > Metazoa > Echinodermata > Asteroidea > Valvatida > Asterinidae > Patiria > Patiria pectinifera. The sequence continues at coordinate 2,584,358 of CM057149.1, forward strand.
CAATCTATGACATGCAGCACTCTTCCCAAGTTGGAAAAAGTTGTTCCTTTCGAGAGGCAATTGACAAAATTTTATCGTCATGTCGGTGCAACAACTTTTCAATGTCAAAAGGTCGTATCTCGCTTAAAATAATCCGGATGTACACACAAAGTCAATGGACGTCGCAATACGCGAGAAACGACATTGTTGCACGGAGCGTATTAGCGCAAGATACGACTTTGTTGAAAAATCGAGTTGCGATCTTGTTGCACTGATGCGATGTATCCCAATTCATTCAAAAAAACGTTCGTTCAAAATAAAGTCTCTAAATGCATCCAAACTTATTTTGCGGTTATTGTATTCAAATTATCTTTTGCTGGTACATATTAACAGATCTGTGTACACATTTAACTATACATAAGACTGACGAGGTTGTAAGGAGGGGGGGGGGGCACCAGCCCCTAACCCCCCCCCTGAAAAAAACAACATGAAAACCAACCCACTCTATCCCACTTCCACAAAATGTGTTGTGCAACTTTGTCGCACCAGACATGGAGGTAAAAACACTGCAACCAGCCATTATCCTTATTATATGGGCACTAATGTTTAAGTCTGTACTTACTTGATCTCCTTGCGGTAGTATTGTGGGCACTGGATATTCTTGCACTTGAATCCTCCTCTGGTATCGAAGCAGGCTGACTGGGAGCTACAGTTGTGGATGTTGCGTCGACACTCATTGATATCTTGGAAAAGAAAATAATTCAGGAAGGCATGAACTTAGAGATTTCATGATTTATTGTTTGATAGTAATTGTTATACAATGTGGTAGCGTATTCAAAGGCGGTCCCAGGGGATGGGGGGCAACGAGGGCCATGCCACCAGCAACAACCGCCAGCAACAACACCTACGGAATCTTGTAAAATCTCACCCCCCTCCCCCCAAAAAGTAGGGAAACTAGTTGCGCGTGCCTTACACAAGATTTCCAAGACATTGTTTCTGGTGGTTCATGGCTGATAGCAGTTCGCCATTATAACGCTCCCTCGCGGCTGTGGGTTATCGCGGTGGCGGTTTATTGCGTATCTACAACAACAACAACAACAACGTCTGGACCCAAGACTAGAAGAGAAACCAATGAAGCTACTCACCCCTGCAGTTGAATCTATTGACCAGCTCATAGCCATTTGGGCAGGTACACATGTATGAGCCAAAGGTGTTTCTACATCCACCCATGCAGTTGGCTCCTTGGTACTTGCATTCATCCACATCTGGAATCAATCAAGCAAAACTTTTTGTTAGCCTACTTGTTACTCTAAAATTTTGCCCTTAAATAGGAGCTGAGGCATTATGGAGACATTGAAACGTCTCCCTTATTCCACATGTTCCCCAAAGAAACGTCTGTTGTACTATTTATGATAGTTATCTGTGCAAATTCATAGGTGAATGTTTACTAGAAATAATTGTTCAACATTATTTTCTTTGGCTGCACGTGTTATTATACTTTTCTCATAAACACTGATGCTTCCTCTGAAGTTCTCACGTTGCGAGGAGTGACATTTAACAAGGACAGAAACTGAAGCTTTGCAAGAGTGTGACAGAAAAGAAAGTCACGGCAGCAACAAAGCGTAGATTTGACATAACGTTTACCTTCACACCGTCTGGTATCACGGTTGGCTATCTGACCACGCGGACACTGCTGACATCGGAATGAACCGGGCACATTGACACACTGAGAGTTGCCGAAACATGGATACTGGGCCTGTTCACATTCATTGACATCTGAAGCCAGTACCAATAAAAGACAAAAACATACAGAATTTCACTTTTATATAATTATAATTATAATTGCCCAAACACAAGGCTAATTAAGGTATAGACAAATCAGGGGCGTGTTTTCGCAGCTGTGACCAGAAACATGTTTCGGCTTTGGTCATTGGTTGAGAGTTTTCATGACTTCGGTTGGCTTGAGTGACGTCACTGTTCCAACCAAAACCAAAACCAAACCAAGGCCAAGGGTTGGTTACGGAGTGCATTTCAAGATGGCGAAATGATAAATACAAGACATGTAACAAAACAATGTTGGGGTCAAATAAGCTTGTAATGCTTATTTTTAATATGTACATCGTAAGTTTGTACATTTTAAGTGGCCTGTAATAAAATGTCTATACAACTTACAAGCCCACAAGGTATTATCCCGAATTTCGCCGGGACTGGCCGCAAACTCCTACAAATTATCGATGTTGTCAAAATGTCTGCCTTGTTTGTTTACAACTTTTTGACATGGTTTTCGGTTCAGTATTTTTGTGTGCATGTGTAAACATGTTTCTGGTTATCCATATGACGTCACAAATATGTGTCTGGTCGCGGTCGCGAAAACACGCCCCTGGACACATGATCACTGAGTACACACGAGGCACTTGTGCAGTCAATTTTGCAAAGCAAGTACTGCCTCATCACGGATTATCTGAACAATAGCTAGCACAATGCTTTTGCCATTGAAGGGGGCCTTCATGATGGAATTGACAATGTGCCTGGATTGGTCTATACACTACAAACTAGTAAAAGCAAAAAAAGGAATGGTGTTACATTTCATTAGAACTTGGATAAGGTCCAAGAATCTTGAATGGCACAACAACAACATATCAGTTGATGCCTCTAGTGCCCCCTCCCCTTGAAATATTGGTGAAGTACCCCCTAGAAGTTAAACCCTTGTTACGCTGCTGAAGGGAGTAGATTCCAAAGAGACTCAGTACAAGTAAAATAAAAAACAAAAACATGATGAACATCTAGTAGCAATAGACTAAGGAATACTAGGAAAGTTATCTAGAAGAAATTTACACGATGAAGGCCACAATTCAGGGAGCTTTTTACAAATGAAATATTAGTGAGCACACATGTAAGTTAGGTGCCGCAGAACCTCTTACGAGTGTAAACAAACAGTTTTGCCAAACTCAGTTTTTCTGTGCTAGGCAAATTTTGACCCTGAAGGAGTTTTACACACAAAAGATACTGAATATCCTATGGACACACTTTGTGTATACTGGTTTGCATGCCTAAGGTGTGTTGAGCACAACTTATTTTATTCTCAATGTGTGCGAGCTTCAGGCCCCATTGGCAATGCATTTAAAGATATAGTCCATCATTTGTAATTTGTGCATTTTGTTTGTTTGAAGCAACAAAAGTGTTCAAAATACTGAACAACTAACCTGGTGAAGTTTCAGATCAGCTTCAGCTGTATATTCCGAGAAAAACAGCATTCTAGGATCTCAATTTCAAATCAAAAGTTGCTGAATCATGTTTTGAATTGGGCCTGAATTCAGCGTCCGAGACGCGTTCTCACTGAGCCGATTGCAGCTATACGCGATGTCGCGCACTGATCCGACAAATTATAGCAACCGCGCGCGCACGTGTGCGTCGTGCCAAAGCTTGCGCGCGCTTTGCCGAATAACAAAACGAACTACTAATTTAAATTTTCCTACGGTGCGTCTTAAGACGCACCGTTGGAAAGGCCTTCTTTTGTTGATTACTTCAAAATGACAGCTTGCCAGAAAGAATAATTTCACAGGGAGTTTAGTCCCCTTACTATCTTTCAACCAAGTATGTTTTTCGACAATAATTACGCCAGTTACTTTTTGGATGGCTGCAAATGATGGACTATAGCTTTAACCACTTGGCAACGGGATTATTTTTGTCGAAAAATTTGTCAACACTCCAAGGTGTGCCCCCAGAGTGTAAATTGTACCACAACAGGCCGTGCACAGTGGCCTTGTTCAAGTTCAACACATGGTCCGCCTGCACAGACTTGTTGGACTTTGTGTGTGTGTACAAAACAAATGGGGGGTTAGCGTGTTTAGATGTCATCCGAAGGTGATTCGAGGCACGCTTGACTTTTTAACCAATTGCCTTTGTATAAAAACAGCCAGATCGTGTTAACACGTCATCCCACGCGAACTGGTTTAGAGTTCCTACCAGTGGTCTTCCCCATCTCTCCCATTGTACAAGGTGTTTCAAAAAAAGGAAACCCAACTTCAAAGAATGAGTATGGACAGACGATATGTTTACTGGCTATAAAACTGGTATCATCTGAAAGCGTAATCTCTATGCTTTTCAATGATACTATGTTTAGGTTTTCTGAGTCATGCATCAGTGAGCATCATTTTCTTGAAAACTGGATGCAAAAATGCAGTTGGTTCACTTTCATTAAAAAAAACACACTGGGCACGGTGTGCCTATTGTTACAAAAATGTCTGTGAAATGGCTTGAATGTTAATCCTCGGGAAAATGGCACATTGTTTTGAACGTGGCTTGGTCAAAACGAGAAATTAATGACAAACAATAAAATCCAGTTTTGAAACCAACCGGACTTGTTTTTTGTTTCTTTTATGCACTCGAGTCTTATTCTCATGCACACCATGCCTATTGTGTTTGTCATGAAAGTGAACCAAATGCAATTTTGCATCAAAATCTCATGACAGTGGTGCTCAGTGATGCATGACCCTGGAAATGTAAACAAGGTATCATTGAAAAGCATAGAGATTACGCTTTCAGATGATACCAGTTTATAGCCAGTAAACTTTTAGTCTGTCCATACTGGTTCTTCTAAGTTGGGTTTCCTTTTTATTGCAACACCCTGTATAGACCGATGAGGGGCTACTTGTGCACGGAGCCCATACGGATTAACCATGTCCAGCTTCTGATGATAACATCTTACCGACACAACCCTCTTCTTCAACGTATCTGTAGTTGAGTTGGCATCGCTGTTGACAAGCAAATGATCCCACGGTATTATGGCACTGCTCATTGTAGCGACAATTGTTGGTGTTCGTCTCACATTCATTGATATCTAAAGAAGTGAACAATACAAGGACCAAATTAAGTCTTGGTAAAATAAATGTTTACGCAATGGTGTAACTCCACTAATGCCACAGTTTGGAGGTTAATTGCGTGACATTTCACTTTGCACAACATTTCAGACATGACACATTTACAAAACTCTTTTCAAAATGTTTGATGCAGGGACTAGTTTGTGATTGAAATGAAATGGTACACACATATTGGTCCCGAAAGATGTGATTATCCTCATCCAAGATGTTAAGGTTATTTGAAATGTTGCCCAGATGCGCCAAATTTTGTGAAATTGATAGAGCAGCTGTGCAACAAATCTTTTAAAACATTAAGGCTCCTTTATACCAAAAACTTGTCTCAATAAGATTCACTAACAACAGGTAGCTATTAAGTGGCCTCTTCCAATTCCATGGTGAATTATGGGAAAAAAACTCGACATACATGCGCCAAGCGGGTATTCTTTTTCCAAAAAGTGACAAGGGACCAACAATTTTTGTATTTCAAAAACTTCCATAGGAAGTTTGCTACAAATTGTGACCGACTTGAAAAACAATCTGAAAAAGACGCGAGAGAAAATAAAAAAAACCAGAGGCAATTTACCTTCGCATTCTCTGGTGACTTCATTGAACTCCATGCCATTGCGGCAGCCACACTCATATGCACCTTCGCGATTCTGGCACACCTGATTGGCTCGACAGTCATCCGTTCCCAAGGCACACTCGTTAATATCTGACCAATCAAAAACAAGAGGATCAAATAAATCCATGTCGGGCTGGGTTATACACTTGATATTTGTGTCCAATGAAATGCGTCAAAAAATCAACAAAGAGTTGATTGGAGTTCCCTTCTTCGAAAAAAATCTACCTCCCCCACCCTAAAAAAAGGAACAAATAAAGAACAGACAAATACAAACCAGTTTAAGCTGGTGGCATAGCAAAAAGGGGTGGGGTAAGGGTTAAACATATAAAAAGGGGGGGGAGAAGAGCCGCAGATCCAATCAACGTGCTGAACGTGCTCTCTTCCCACTGGCGTGTGGAGCGTGTACGGAAGCGTTAAAGGGCCATAATACATACTAAAAAAATACAAAATAAGTCATAATTATGACTTATTATTTAGTCATAGTTATGACTTATATCTTATAATAATGACTTAGTATTCAGTCATAATTATGATACATATATCTCACAGTTACGACTTAGTAATTGTTAAATCATAATTATGATTATATCTCATAATTATGACTTATTATTAAGTCATTGTTATGATTTATATCTAATAATAATGACTTATTATTAAGTTATAATTATGACTTATATCTTATAATTACCACTTAGTATTAAGTTGTAATTACGACTTAGGATATATAAGTCATAACAATGAATAAGTCATAATTATGAGATATAAGTCATAATTATGACTTATTTTTTTTTTTAGTTTGTATTAACGCTTCCGTAAGCATAAAATGCAGACGTGGCTTAAGCCATCAATGTTAGATTGTTTGTGATATATACATGTACATGTATATGCATGGGCACATGACAACTTCCTTGCCAAGCCGTAAAATACATCAGCCATTATTTAAAATAAACAACATTTGCTTTCCTTTTATAATTTTCAGAAATTGATGGATTTGGGAGGTAAGTATTTTATAGCAAACATTGTTACAGTGACTTGATTGAAGTTTTGTGTTCGTAGATGCTGGAAAAACCAAGAAAAGCAATCATGTTCCTGTAGTCTGGCTCCCTGACCCCACTTAAAATAAAACAATACAATTAATAGACGTCAGGGCAACCTCGTTCCCATGGGTACGAGATCTTGCTGCGCCATGTTGTTTCCCATCATGCATTGCGCGATCTAAACCCCTGGAATTGTGTAATTTAAATGTGTCAAAATATGGCACATTATAATTAGGCTGCAGTTTATCCGTTTTACATGCCGACGCCATCTTTAAAATGTTTAAAGTTGTGATTTTGGAGAATCAATCCTTTCAAACATAAGGTTTGGACGTTACGTTATTTAGCAAAGATTTGTATCAAATGTACGTAATTCTTTTGTCCCTTTACAACTGAAGACACAGGGTTTTTTTTAGCGAAAAGCGAGGCTGCCATAATCCATATCGCACAGGCATAGCGAGTTTTGAATAAAAAAAATTGACGTGACATGCAAAGCACGCGAGCGCATTATGGGTGCACCCGGCGTGCAATCTTCGAAATGCGCGTGCAGTAGGCTCTGAATAGCCAGTCAGCATCGTTTATGTGTACATCACAGCCAGGGGTTAGTGAAGGAACGCGCACGCACCCATGGAGTCGAGGCTGACGTCAGGGAATCATAAGGTCAGGGAACCAGTCTAGCTGGCTTGTACCCATTCATAGGTGTGTAATCGTTTGCAAACAAAATGCAGACTAACTAAATAAGGTGAATTGGGGCCAGTATTTGAAAAAGCCATTTTTTCTCAACGCTGGTCGCCAACCAGTGTTGAAAATTGATACAAAAATACAACTTTTGTCGAAAATGACAGCACATCAGGTGCCATGATTTTACAGGATGCTTTAGACTGTCATTCACTTCACTAACAGTCCAGTAAGGTATTTCATAATAATTCGGTAGATTTGTTTTTTGATGTTTGAAAATGTTGTATATTCCCTTTCTAAAAGCAGAATTTTCAGCTATCCACTCCGTTCACAAGTACCCCCTCACTGGCAAAGAAAGCACAGTTGGGGGTGACTGACCGACACCATCTTGCCTGACTGTAATTTTGCCGCGACAGGCGGCCATACCATCCACTGCGTGTACATAGTACAAATCCCCTGGTGTACATTCATCACACACAACAGACAGAGCACACAGTGCACATCAACCAGCTAAATGTCCCGCCCATGGGACATCGTTGCTAGGTAAAAGGGCGCCCTCTTTCGTTGGCGCACGGAGCCCATAGTTAGTGGAAATGTGTTTGCTTAATTTGGTTGGCAGAGCCATATTGTCCCATTTGGCAACTTTCTCAATTTCTGTCTTACCTCTGCACTCCCTATAGATGACACTGTACTGGAAACCCTGTGGACAGGCAGGATTGCAGCGATAACTGCCGTAGGTATTGACGCAGGCTTGACCACGGGGACACACATCAGCTTGCTCTTCACACTCATTAATATCTGGTTACAGAAAATATTTAAGGACATTAAAAAGTGAGAAACATAAAACAAATGTGAGTAAAATAAAAAAATTCACAAATTGCACATCATTTTTGAATATATTTATATAGAATTAGCTCAGTATTAATTTTGAATGTACAGCCTGTCTCAAAAAAAATGGTAGAATCAGAAAAAAAATTGGTTAAATATGAAATTTCAAAATAAGTCATTCTTACTTGGCATAATATTGAAGAACAAAGACTGGTCTTTCCAATAGTGTTTGTTTGATCTTATTTGCTTTTGTCAATACAGAGATAAAATCAATTTAGTGCGATAGACCAAAAATGTTTTTAATCAAAGGTTTCATAGTAAGTACCACAAAAAATTGCATTTCTAAGCTTACAGCAATTATAAAATGGTCGAAGTCCAGATGAACCAATGACTGATTCAGTTGTGGGAAACAAATAAGGCCAAAAAAAAAAGTCTCCGGTTTCTGGTATGCGCGCGCGTCGCCGTAGCCATGCGCGTCGGCAAAATGAAAAAGTTTTCTTTTCAATGAAAGATGATGTCTCAAAACCGCCAAACTCACTGGTTTGACTGGAATCCTGCTGCTGCACAATTTTAACGTGTTTTTAGATTGGGTTATGGTCGAGAATAAGCTTTATGTGGCCTCTCTGGACTCCCATATATTTGCACTAAGTTTAGTCGGGCACCATTTGCAGTCATCAGCCGACATTTGAAGCAAAAAAATCAGGTAAAAAAAAAAAAAAAAAGCCGCGTCACCGCACCACTTTTTGGGCAAGCTCCATACCAAAAACCGGAGACTTTTTTTTGGCCTAAGGGAATAAACACATGTGCTTGGTCGGTTTTAAAGAGTACATTTCAAACCGGCTTTAGGGGCCAGGACGCTGATAATTACATTATCGGTGACCAGGCCCCTGAGCCGGTTTGAAATGTACTCGTTTAAAACCGGCCAAGCACATATTAATTTCCATTCATAAACACTGTTTATGACTGAGTCAAAAAGTCAAAACACCCCTCTAGCTATGTTATGATATGTGCCTCTCTTGCGTGCAGTTGTAAATATCTCCTTATATGGAAATTGGCGTGGCGCGTACTGCCTCGATGTGATGCAAAATGCGGCGGTGCCAGTGTAGTGAGAATTTAGGACTCTCAAAATACGGACTCATTGGCAGTATTGCGCATGCCTATAAGTGAACATCGTGACCGTTCAACAAATAAAAGGGTAAAAGGTACAAGATTTCATAAAGGAGTCCAAATTTCATGTGACACCGGAAAAGTGTTTAAAACCAGCCAACTGGTGTTTTAATAACTGTTTAAAACCACCCACGACAGGCTCTCGACCAATAGGAATGGATAAACTGTCTTAGGCATTTATGAATATTTGTTTACATGCATCTTTCTAGTGGAATATCTATATTCAATTCTTTCCATATTTTAGACAATACCATATTTTGCATGATTCCGTGCTAGCAATATGTCGCTATGAATCTTGTGGAAGAGTTCTAGTTTCTATCTTTCTAGGAACGATTGTGATCTGCTCGTACCCCCCACCCTGCAAACAGGATGCTAGTAAGGGCTGACATCAATTAAGCTCTCATTGGATAGATTTGCGTGACGTGTGACGTAGAACGCGTCACACAAACTAGCTTCCGGTGCCCATCATGCGTAGCGCGCTAGCTGCATGCGAAGGTCAATCTGTACTTCCTTCACAAGATTCTGTGAAGCTCATCAGCCTTTACCAGCGCCCTGTTTGCAGGGCGGGGGGTACGAGCGAACGATTGTGACAGTGTTGCAATCCAGACCATCACAAGTCTTCACAAGTCATCCAACCCCAAGCCAAATCACAAGGGGTGCATGCCTATGTTCCCCAAAACCTATGTTCCCCATAACCCTAACCCTAAACCCTAACCCTAAGGATTGGGGGACGTAGGTGTTGGGGAACATAGGTATTGGAGAACATCGGGTATTGGGGAACATCGGGTATTGGGGAACATCGGGTTCAAGCTATTCAAATGAACAGTGACAAATGAATTCCTCTATTATTATTCCTCCCCAGTAACATGTTACCACACTTGCGAAAGGACTTATGATGAATTCTACTTGAACCCTAAACCCTAAACCCTAAGGATTGGGGGACATAGGTATTGGGGAACATAGGTATTGGGGAACATCGGGTGGACCCCCGTCAGGCCGTCACAAGCTATTCAAATGAACAGTGACAAATGAATTCCCTTATTATTATTGCTCCCCAGTAACATGTTACCACACTTGCGAAAGGACTTATGTGAACTCCACTTGAACAGTGGGTTATGATATATCATTACCGCGAGTGCAGCCATCTGCGCTGTCTGCCTTGAAGCCCTGCCTACAGGGCCTGCATTTGTAACTTCCCATGGTGTTCTGACAGTAGAATTCCGGGGGACAATCGTCTGTGTCCTGCAAGCACTCATCAATATCTGAAAAATTCAAAGGAGCAGCCATGGTAAAGTGTAAGAGAATAAAGTAGGCAGGCCAGACACAATGCACTAGCATGTGCAAGTGCTATTATTTGAGCAAGTTCCATCAAGCATCGGTTAGCGTATGGTATAGTTTTGCACACTTAGTTTGTTCCGGCCAGTATAACCCTGCTGTGTCTCCGCTGGTCATATACTACCGGTACTGCAATCCTCAACATCAAACTAAACACTGCAAAAAAGAAAGTCCACACTCATTGGAGGGGACATAATTTTGAATCTGGTCATCTTATGATAATTAACATCATTTATATAGAACTTTTGGGACTCTTGTTAGCTACATTTTGATACCCTGTTTGCTATCAAAGACTGTAAATAGTCCAAAACTGATAACAGTATATGAAAAATGATGTAGTTCAAAAAGTTGCAAGTACGCGAGTCAAGTGGAAATTTCTGCATGACAGTGTGGCACTGCCCGAAACAAACGGCAGGGAAAACCGATCGCACAGTGCTTGTATTGTGAAACTGAGTTACCCGCGCTTTGTTCAGGCACATTGCAGTCGATGGGTGCCAATGAATTACAGGCATGTGTGGATGCGCTTGCAATTTCTCCTCGCGTATCTTGAAATTTGCAACTTTTTGAAATGTAGCATTTCTCATAAATCATTGTCAATCTTGGACAATTTACAGTATTTGGTAGCAAACGGGGTATCAAAATGTAGCTAACAAAATTTCCCTGGGGTTTATATCATCGCGTGCACCACGAAGTGACGTATCGTCTATGGACTTTGTGCACACGATACGTCACTTCGCGGTGCGACCGACAATATAATCATCATAAGATGATCACATTCAAAATTATGACCCCTCCAATGAGTGTGGACTTTCTTTTTTTTTGCAGTGTTTATTTTGTTGTTGTATAACACCTAGAATGTGATACCGATACAAGGGATGTGATACAGCCACGGTTTACTCTTTGTTTTTTGGTACAGGATTGTGGGTATCCATACCTCTACATTGTTGAGTGAGCGAGTTGACTGTGTATCCTGTGCCACATGGTGAGATACGAGTACATCGAAAGCTCCCAGGTGAGTTGTCACAGCGGAAGCCATCTTGACAATTGTGTGTTCCCCTGGCGCACTCGTCGACATCTAAGTGAAAGAAAAATTAATAACGAATTGTCACAACAATGAATGTTTTCCCGAGGCTCCGACCCCTAGCTTTAACACAGTGCACTGTTGTAAACTGTAAAACAAAATTCACAAAGACAGAAAGAAAGAGATTTGCTAGGGAAAGAAACCATTCACAGAACGGCAGCAGATTTCACAAAACAGTGCGTAACTTACGCCATGTGTAGGACTTATGCAACAAATTTTAGTGCGCGGTTGCACAATAAACTTACGAATGATTTCATGAAACTTTGGCACAGCTGTGCAACGTTTTAAATAATCTAAACTTCTTGGACGAGAACAATAACAGCATTTACGACGGCTGTTTGAAAATATTTTTGTCTGAATTTCTTCGGAATTGTTCGGCAACTCTATACAGATCACGAGAAAAATATCAATTCTTTTACATCAAAACACAAAGCTGTGAGAGTCTTGTATAAACCTTGACAAGTTGTACAATAACAGGCTCCCTGACGATCACAATTTGCTGGTAAAGCAGGTCATTTTCAGTAGCTAGGCAATAATCTGTGGTGCAAGTGGACATAATTATGCCACTGCATAACGTTTCATGAAATTGACTGCTGCTTCATATTTCAAAAGCTGCATGCAGCCATTAGTACATGTACCTACACAGAAAATGCCAGAATTCAAGATATGGGTTTCATGATGTGCAATTCTCGACACACAAATATGCGAGGCATTCTGGCAAAATGAGACAGAACTCGAGACCGAACTCGGCACAGGCCATGGTGGAGTAAAATGCAAAACACTGAATGGGGGTGTTTTTTTTTTCAATTTTCAGCTTTACTGATATTTATAACCTTTGATATATCTGCCGCATATATTTTAAAGAAATAGTATAAAAATCGTGGAATAAAGGTGTTTTTAAGGAAAAAAAACCAGTTGGCATCTTCCATTTGCAACAACTACAAAACTCAAAACCTTACAGGCCGTTTTCTCAGTATTTTGCTTTTTGACATGTCGATAAATGCAGCCATAAACTTGTCAACTGAGTATCCAATTGAAGTGCAACAAACAGTATTGTAAGGAAAATGTCATTCTCTTTTCTAATACCTGCAAACCCTCATTTCGACTGTCAGTCAGTTGTGTCTAATTTTGCCAGAACGCCTCGTGTATATACAAACTAAGGTTCTCAACTGAACATTCCTACCTCGGCACTGGATATTGTTAGATTCATCATACACAAACTGTTCTCCCTCGGCGCATCTGGTCGTCTCACAGTAAAACCCTCCTCTGTAGTTCTGGCAGCGCTTGTGCAATGGGCATACATTTTCCTCTTGGCACTCATTAATGTCTAACAGGGGAATTAACACACAAGGTATCAGAAGTATTGTAGTTGACTTTCACAAGTCCTACAGTCCCAAATCAGCTCACAAACTGTTTCAATGAACTGCGACAAAGACATATTGCTTATTACTGTTTATCCTCTGTTTACTTGCGACTAGATCTGTGACTCGACTATTGATTCACCAGTAACTGGGCTTGTGATGGTCTTGTGATGGACTTGACTAACTTCATTCTGTAGTGCAGTCCATCACTATTCCAGTCACAATCACGCCGTGGTTACGGTGTTTGACTCATGTACGAAGGTGCATGGGTTTGAACCCTGCCAGGAACATGGTGTTTGTGCCCTTGGGTAAGACACTTAACTACAATTACCTCGCTCCATCCAGGAGTAAATATGGGTACCTGTGAGGGTCGAGGACCGATTGAGCGCTGATATCGGCTGCCGCGTGATCCCATGGCCTGATGAACGGGGTAATAATTGTAAAGCGCTTTGAGATCGTTGATACGATGGAAAGCGCTACATAGGCACAATTATTATTATTATTAAATCAAAAAGTCAAATCACAAGTCCAGTCACAAGCAACAGGGGACGAACAACAGGAGTGTGCAAGTCTCGCCAGTTCATATTTTCACATTTCATATGAATGTCTTGGTACCAAACATGGACTAGTTTATAGTCACTGACTCTCGTGCAAGAATGTACCCATTGGAAATTGTTATCTGCATGATTGATTATAAGGAGCGAGGTCAACATTTTTCATTTTATTATAGTCCTCAATTCGCAATATTTTCAATATGCTGAAAATTGTAATGCTTTCTTTCACTGGCCCCATTTCTTGTCCTTTTCTGGATAAGCCCAGTCAGGAAACAAAATCTAAGCGAAAAAAAGAGGACTTTACACATAGATCTTATACACGGTGCCCAAATGTACCGTATTCCCACAAAATCTTGCAGCTATCTGAGGCCAGCTTGCATACTGTGGTGAAACTGGGGCAGAGTTGTGTAGGAGTCTAAGTCATGAATTATTCATGTTATTAATGGGCGCGTAGGCCAATCAGCAGCGTGTATTGCGAAGGGTGTGGTTGCTTGTGGCGTGGTGTTGTGACACGGGCTGTTCACGGGTCATAGCTGCGGTGAAAGGTTGGACTGATGGCGGCTGGTGTCGTGAGACAAGAAGTGCAGAGCAGCGATCGGCAGGTACAGCTGTAATGGGTTTATGACTTATTATTGGGTTCGGATGAATGTATGAACAAAAGGGAGCAGGAGTTGTGAAGCTTGGGTTGGGAGCTAGTGGGATTCTGATTTTGTGGTGGATTGCTGGTCGTCTGTTCAACACCGTACGGTGGGGTCAACTACTGGAAGGCGATCCCGTAATAATTGAGCTAGCTTGTCTAACAGGTTGACTCGTTGTAGTGCTCTGAGTTTTTGTGAGGGTTACCATACTCGTGTGAGGGTTATCATCCTTGTGTGAGGGTTACTATTCCCTTGCCTGAGTTCTTGTGAGGGTTACCATTCTTGTGTGAGGGTAACCATATATTCCTGTGTAAGGGTTACCATTCTCGTGTGAGGGTTTTACCGTCATCTTCGTGTAAGGGGTTACGTTGTGTGAGGGTTACCATATATTCCTGTGTAAAGGTTACCATTCTCGTGTGAGGGTTACCATCATCTTCGTGTAAGGGGTTACCTTGTGTGAGGGTTACCATATATTCCTGTGTGAGGGTTACCATACTTGTTTGAGGGTTACCATCATCTTCGTGTAAGGAGTTACCTTGTATGAGGGTTACCATATATTCCTGTGTGAGGATTACCATTCTCGTGTGAGGGTTACCATCAGCTTCCTGCAAGGGGTTACCTTGTGTGAGGGTTACCATATATTCCTGTGTGAGGGTTACCATTCTCGTGTGAGGGTTACCATCATCTTTGTGTAAGGGGTTACCTTGTGTGAGGGTTACCATATATTCCTGTGTGAGGGTTACCATCATCTTCGTGTAAGGGGTTACCTTGTGTGAGGGTTACCATATATTCCTGTGTGAGGGTTACCATACCCGTTTGAGGGTTACCATCATCTTCGTGTAAGGAGTTAACCTGTATGAGGGTTACCATATACATTGTATTCCTGTGTGAGGGTTACCATCCTCGTTTGAGGGTTACCATCCCCTTTTGTAATCGACACTGACTTAGAAAACACTCCACGTAATTGTATGAGGGTTATTGCTGTTTCATTAGTGGTAGGTTATTGCTGTGTAATTAGTAGCGGGTTATTTAATATTGGGCATAGCATTCTGCCGCCTTACAAAAATACCCATATTGATAAAAAACCCCAAAAGGGCAAACAGATACTTGAAGCATACGCTTACGAAACTACTCACAGGAAAATTAACAATTTCAAATGTCCCGCGCTGCGAATTTGTTGACCATCTCCCACGATGCACTGGGAAAAATGAACTCTTCCTAGTAAACTCTTGGTGGTGCACTGCATTGTGAATTGCCCGGCTTGTACCCCCAATACTCTATAACAATGGAATGCCTTTGTCATAGTTCATTTGAATAACTTGCGACTTGAATTGGGACTGGGTCACTTGATCGTGATTACGCCTCCCAATAACAAAAATTATCGCCCAACCACTGGAAACTTGCTAATCCTTTTTCAGGAGTGGCCTATTTTTTTCACACGTGCCCTTGTTAATGTCGCACAAACAACTTTAATTGTGCTGCCATAAAGAGCACCACCTATTGTCCGAAAGGGTCCAGCCCAAAGAAAAGTGGGGTAAAGCCCCCCCCCCTTCCCCCCCCCCCCCCATTTTGTTGTTGTTGATTTTACGGACAGTGGAATGTTTAAAGCGCTATTGGATCGATTAAGCAGCAATGTTGAGTTTGGTTGTTTTTGGATATTTCAAGATGATATAAAAGCGCTGTTGCACAGCGTTATTGAATTGATTAAACAGGTATGTTGCGTTTGATTGTTTTTGGATGTTTCAACATAATATAAAAGCACTGTTACACAGCGTTATTGGATCGATTAAGCAGCAATGTCGAGTTTGGTGTTTTTGGATATTTCAAGATAATACAAAAGTGCTGTTACACAGCGTTATTGAATCGATTAGACAGCTACATGTATGTTGAGTTTGATTGTTTTTGGATGTTTCAACGTAATATAAAAGCGCTGTTATATGCAGCGTTATTGAATCAATTAAGCAGCAATGTTGAGTTTGGTTGTTTTGGGATGTTTCAACGTCATATAAAAGCACTGTTACACAGCATTATTGGATCGATGAAGCAGCAATGTTGAGTTTGGTTGTTTTGGGATGTTTCAACATGATATAAAAGCGCTGTTACACAGCGTTATTGGATCAATTAAGCAGCAATGTCGAGTGTGGTTGTTTTTGGATGTTTCAACATGATATATAAAAGGTGTTGTTACTTGGCATTATCGGATCAGTGAAGCGGCATTATTGAGTTTCTTTGTAGCAAGGCTGCTGGCAAGAAGTACAGTGTACCTTCACATAGAGACGTTTCAACATTGTAAGTCAGCCCAGTGGTACAGTCCGGATTGCATGCGTACGAGCCGTCAATGTTGCTACACACATGGCCCGATGGGCAGATATCAATAATCTCTTCACACTCGTTGAGGTCTGTCAGAAGTCATCAATCATTTACATGACAACCAAACAGCAAGACTACAAACTTTCTTTAAAATCCACAAACAGAGTTATGCATAATGCACTTTTTCCTTATGTGTTTTACTTTGCTTAACATTATTTAATAATTTGTAATGTATGCAGGACCCAAATGGAAACCAGTTTTAAACTGTTTGGGAATCTCCGGGGTAAAGAATTGTAATAAACTTAGGTGTTAAAAAGCCTGACTTGACCAAGTTTTCTATTAGATGAGAATGAAATACACAAAAAGAACCCCATATCCAATGTTTTGTTTTTGTCTCTACAAGACATAACATGGGTGCAATCCACTCCATCCAGCAAACGTTAGAATTACGTGTTCCCTTAGATAGGCCGTTGTGAACACGCCATCTCAGTGGCGCATCCAGCATTTACGGAAAGGGAAAGGGAGGGGGGATTGGGCGCCGAGAATGGAGGCGAAACCTGAACATACAAGTGGGGCATATATTTGCTTATGTGGGTGAAAATTTCTGTCTTTGAAGTTATTAAATAACCAGTTGACAGCAGAAGAAACAGCGTGAAAAAAACAAGACTTGGGAAGCTTGGGAAGCTGTACACTTTGGTTGCTAACGATTGCAAATGCTTTTGGACAGTTGGTCCCACTTGCAGGAACTTAGCCATTGTTGGTAATTGTTTTTTAAATTTTATGAATTTCTTATTTTAACTGGGTAGCCAGTGGCATCCACTGGTCTCCTATGGGGCCCAGTAAAGAGAAGACAATATGAACATATTAAAGTTTTTAGGGATGGGAGGAAAACCCCAGAGAAACATGCTGAGGAAAACCCATGGAATCAAGATGGGAAACAAAACCCAATTCACATATTAGCCCAGGCAAGAATCGAACCCGGATCACAGCAGTGGAAGGCGAGGAAAGTACCGCTATGCCAAATCTGACTCCTTGTTAGCATACTTCCTTTATTTAACGTAGAATGCACCCCCGAACATAATCAAAGCAATATATAACCAGGACTGTATAATTAATTGAAACACAGCTTTTTGTGTTATTAACAGGAATCCTGACAAATGAACTCACCAATGCATGTTGTACCGTCCGAGTCCAAATCATAGCCGGTGTCACAATAGCATTCATATGACGAGGCGTCAACAGACCGGCAAGCGTAGTCACAGGACGCATACAGGCAGCCCAGGGAGGGTGGAGGATTGTTCTCTGCAAGAATTAGTGAACTACATTGTACATTTCTCACAAATAAGAAGCATCGGTTATCAATGACGGATGGGTTCAGGCCCCATTATAAGCTTTCATTTTAGTCATTCGTGGAAACATTTCTTGGCAGGATTTCGATCAATTTATTCAGAAAAACATGTACCATACACCACCTCATGTAATGCACTGCCCATTTTACAATCAATCAAAAGTAGACCTTGGACCTCCGGTTACTCTACGTTTTGTACTACGTGTCAAAACAAAATATTTCTTACTTTCAATCCTAAATAACGCTTTTGTTTAATTAAATTAAAATTTCAGATCATGTAAACAAATCATGACAAATTTTATGAAGCAAGTTTCATCAGCTTTGTGAGAGAGGGCGAGATTTAAACACCATACGAAAAAAAATACTCACTTTTAGAATCTGCCACTTTCGACTTGGCGATCTCCAATGTCAATACAGCGCTGGAGACGGTTGCGGAAGGCGCGTGCTGCTGCCGAAAGCTTCTGAAGAAGTGCTGGATCACCTCTGTTGTCATTGCACACCTCCTCGATCGTGTGTTGTGCCAAACGATCGAGGAGGTGTCAAGGGTGGATCCAGAACACAATTTGGGGGGGGGGGGGCCCAAAATAAATTTGGTCCCCCAAAAAGTGGGTCCAAAAAATTACGGCGTGGGGTTCAGGGCCTGCTTAAGGGCCCCGAAATTTTTTTGGATTTTAGATGCTCTGTGGTGCGATCTGAGGCAATTTCTGACCACTTTAACCAATGGTTTTTTAGAGGAAAAGATGGTGGTGTACTCATTGCCTGCCTTTATTGTGATGTCACATAAAAAAATTATAAAATGGTTTCGTGGTTTTTTTTTTGGGGGGGGGGCATGACCCCCTTTGGCCCCCCTGGATCCGCCCTTGGGAGGTGTGCAATGACATCAGGGGTGATCCTGCATTAATTCAGATGCTATCGGCCACATCACAGCACCCTCTCCAGTGCTGTATTGACATTCTGAAAGTGAGTGCATTCCGTGTAAAGACAGATTACAGGGCGTGTAAAAAACAAAACGAAACCCAAATGGCCACTCACCAAGACAACTATATCCATTTTCTTGAAGCTCATATCCATCGTCACAACCACAGACATAGGAGCTTCCATTGGGCTGACAGCGTTGCTCACAGGGGGACTCATCGCATGCGTTGGCCGGCTCTTCTCTGTCTGGTAGGTTAAAAAGAAAATAGACAAGCAAGTAGAAGCAAATCACAAACAGTGTGGCATCTTGTGTTTGCCTCATTGTTGGCCTCACATTTCAACTGCATTGATCCCAGTTTGCCATCATCCAGATATGTAGTTAATGTTGCTAGCATCATGACTTGGGGCATGATCCGAAATGACCCATTTAGTGAACACTAGGCAGTCATGCAACTTGGAAGTACCAAAAAAATGAGGAAACTCTTACCGTTACAAGACTTTGTACAGTGTTTTTCAATTTTTAATGGCATAAGTGAAAAGTGAAAAAAAAAGGAAATCAGCTGATCTGAGGAAATGTTGCATGCCTGACTAGGGGTCTTTCGATCAGACGGAGGGCTATCTCTAAAGATAGCTCCAAAGCTAGCAAGCTCTGCCAAAATAGTTGTCGTTTGGACCCAACTTAACTCCGCCTTTGGAGCTATCTCCGGAGTTAGCCAGGGCCAATAATAGCCCTAAAAATGTGTGTGGCTAGCTCCACTTTGAGCTCAGTGTGGCTTCTTTTAACGACCTAGCTCCATCCTTTGCTGTTTGGAGGCAACTGACCTGTCATTCAATTTTGTCTGATTCACCATGTCACCCATGAACAAATATTACGTAACCTATTTGGTGACCTTTTAGCTCCACTGCATACAAAAAAATACCCACTTTCAGAATGTCGATACAGCGCTGGAGACGGTGGTGAAAGGTGCGTGCGTACAGCGAAAGCTTCTGAAGGAATGCAGGATCTCCCCTGATGTCATCGTGTGTTGCGCCAAACGATCGAGGAGGTGTGCAATGACATTAGGGGTGATCCTGCATTCCTGCAGGAATGCCAAAGTCTCCGGCGCTGCAGTACCAAAACAAGCTCTACTAAAAGTTCTACCGAAAGCTTTTGAAGGAATGCAGGATCACCCCGATGTCATTGCACACCTCCTCGATCGTGTGTTGCGCCAAACAATCGAGGAGGTGTGCAATGACATAAGGGGTGATCCTGCATTCCTTCAGAAGCTTTTGGCTGCAGCACGAGCCATCCGAAACGGTCTCCGGCACTGCAGTACCAAAACAAGCTCCACCAAAAGCTATACCAAAAGATTTTGAAGGAATGCAGGATCAACCCTAATGTCATTGCACACCTCCTCGATCGTGTGTTGCGCCAAACAATCGAGGAGGTGTGCAATGACATCAGAGGTGATCCTGCATTCCTTCAGAAGCTTTCAGTTGCAGCTCGCGCCATCCGCCACCGTCTCCGGCACTGCAGTACCTACAGAAGTACAAACAGGATCATTTCGGCAGTTTGCAGGAGAATGATTTGTTCAAATTATGGAGTGTAATTACCTCTAATGCAAGTCATGTTGTCAGCAGCAGCCAGAACATAGCCCACAGGACACTCACAGACAAAGGAAGTGATCAGATTGACACATTTGGAACTGCACAGTCTGTGGTTGTTTTCCCTGGCAAGGGTGCATTCATCCACTGGATACACAGAAAAATACTAAATTGCATTACCTAACATTTCAGTTGCACAAGACCTACTCCAGGCATGCAACTGGAAAGTAACAAAATAGAGAAGAAATATCAAGTTTTACGAGACTTTATGCAATGTTTTTCAATTTTTAATGGCATGTATCCCTAACTCCCTAGGGGATGTGCAAAATCATATTGAAATTGGAGGATTCAGGACTGTTTGGGATAGCTATAGAGAATACATGTAATTTGCTCTTGCTGTCTTTTTCAAAAATGGATGGATTTGGGGGTTCATATTTTAAATCAAATATTGTTACACTGGCTTGCTTCAAGTTCAGTGAAAAATGCTGGAAAAACCAAGAAAAATAATCGTGTTTCTGTAGCCTGACCCCACTTAAGATGAAATGGAGCAATTTATAGACCTCAGGAACTTGTAAGGTCAGGGAACCAGTCTAGCTGGCTTGTACCCGTTCACAGGTGTGTAATCGATTGCAAAGAAAATGCGGACTAACTAATTATGATAAATTGGGAGCAGTATTTCATTAAAAAAAAAAAATTCTCAATGCTGGTCTGTCGACCAACGTTGGAAATTGATACAAAAATACCACTTTTCTAGAAATGCAGCAGCAGCCAAAGAATTCATTATTCTTTTTTTTGGGGGGGGGGAGTACATACTGTAGTCAAAGAAAAGCTACATATTAAAAAGATGTAACATGATTGTCTATACTGACAAAGGTCCTAAACCCCACTTTATCAAACTCTAATGGCAGAACACTTTAAGCTCTTGCTAGCCAGAGCAACCCCTTAACCCCACACCAAACAATGGCGGACTCCAACATTTTAGCAATAGATTCAATATAGAATTGACTCCAACACCCCCCCCACCTCAAAAACAAATTATGTCAAATGAAACATCACAATGTCCTGAATAAACAGACAGACTATAAATGCAAGACCATTAACTGTTGTTAACATGATTAGTTATCACCTAGGTAATAGTTCTATATACAAGGGTACTGAATGTATTCTTTGGGGACCGGAAATGGCTTTTTACAGATAGTCAATTCCTAAAAGACGATGGAGTCAAATTTCTGATTCTAAGTTGAAACCAATTCTAATTCCATTCCCACCTGGAGTGGCCTTTAGCCAACCCAATTTTTTTTACTAGTGGTACACAGTGTGACGTCTACAGGCAAAACATAAGTGTATACGCATGTTTTTTTTGTTAATGGTACTAGGTACTTACTGTCATTGTTACTGCTTGCCCTTCCACAGCAGTCCCGGAAGGCAAAATCACACTCTGTGCCAAGATCTGTGCCATCACAGGGTGCCGACTCGTGGAACGCCTTAATGCCAAGCTCACAGCATTCACAACATGTCTGATACCAGGGAAACCACAAGACACAAATAATCAGAAAGCCTGGTTCAGCAATTTCATTTAATACACATCATATGCACAGGGCCAGATTAAGTGTTTCGTAGGCCCTTGGCACCAGTGTTCCATAGGCCCTATTCCGCCCAAGGCACCATCACCATGCAATTTCATGTCGATGCTAATAAGCTATACCAGGGGCGTCAATCGCTTCTCAAAAGTGGGCGGGGGATATACCTTGATCAGAAAAAAATAATGAGAGTGCGTAGCGCGAAGCCCCTTATGGCGTGGGGTTCTAGATTCTAGTTGCTCTGTGGTGCGATCTGAGGCAATTTCTGAACACTTTAATCCTTAAGGGGCCCGAATAATTTTGGATTCTAGATGCTCTGTGGTGCAAAAGACAATTCAACCAACTTCTTGCGGTCGGAGTAATAAATCAGCTATTATGAACTATAGAATCAATATAGACCACATTTTTATTTGGAAATGAAAAAAGTGTGGGGGGGGGGGAAATGATATGATACTCCCCACCCCCACTTTAAACCAAGAAAAGTGGGGAGCAAAACTGAACAAGCCAGGCCAAACTGGTAGCTCAAAAAGCCTGGCACACTGTGGTATTTTTGTAGGCCCTCAAAATTTTTGTAGGCCCACCCCCCAAATCTTTTGTAGGCCCTAGGCGCAGTGCCTCCTGTACCTATTGGATAATTCGGGCCTGCATAATTATGCACAATCACAATCACATGAGCACAACTTAGGTTAATTATAAGGATATTTGATCAATGACATTTTGTAACTTTTAGATGTCCTTTTGGCGAACAGTTGGTAGACTATTTGGAAAAAGCTGTTTGCAAAGCGTGTCAGTCTGTCACTATTAGTGTCAGATAAAACTTGCAAGCAGCGATCGATGTTATGGGTCACTCGAGTGTTCTGCAGTAAGTATTGCATAACTGTTGAGGGCTCTAACCTGCTAAAAGGATGAGAATGAACAGCTGTCGACAAAAAGTTGTTTCTGACAAAAAAGTATTCAAATTTACAAACAAAATAACAATACAGATCTGACGTGCTTTTTTTTTCTTCTTTCAAATATTCGAATCGGCAAAAAGCTATTAGAATATTCTTTCGATGAACGAATATTTGACTACTCAGTATATTCGGGACAACCCTACATTTTGAGCTTGCACAAAAGTTTCTGGTTTTGACAGAACACATCACAGGAATACCTTTTCAATTGAGCCACATGAATCTCCCTGGACACGGTCGCAGCTTCCAATGTTGGCACGCGTGTACAGTCCATCGAAGCACATGTTCCTCTGCAGTTGCTTGATGCAGCAGGATCGCATCATGACGTGGCAGTCTTGGATGTCTTCGTCTTCCATTGGTCCCATGTCCGGGACCGGTTCCGAGTCAATGGCTTCACAGGATGAGTGCTCGTTGGCGTACTCTGCCCCAACATCGCAGCACATGGAGATAGAATGCTGCAGCTGAACAGCTGGTACACAATAAAGAAATAAAAACAGCTGCTTTCATTTTGTTTCATTAAACATTAGAAATCTGTCCTACCTGTTACACCTTGCATGCCCTCATGCCACTCTGTGTTTTTTAAAGATTCATTAGACTAAGGAGTAAATTCAATGAAAAACAATGCCATACCAGTTGCTTTTAATGATTTAAACAGGCAGAAGAATGTAAGGGAGAGGAGTTAAGCAGCCAATAGTTATTGGGTTATTCTAAGTTCAACTTGGGTAATTATCAGCATCCAGACTCCAACCAGTCTTAAACACAGTGTTTAATACCCGCCAAGCACATATTTATTCCAATTCATAAACACCTTTCAGTAAAAAAAAAATCAAAGCTTTTCGGTCCAAAAGTCAAAACAAGTGAAAAATTATAAATTTCCAATGATTTTAATGAACAATATTACTTTATGTTTTTCGAAGTACCCTTCTAGATTTCACTGAGAGAAGTCGTACACAACTCCTTATATGGAGATTGGTGCACGCGTCGTGCGTACTGCATGAGTGGCGCAGAATGCAGCTGTGCCGGTGTAGCGTGAATTTAGGACAATGAAGTACTAACTCAGTGGTAGAATTGTGCATGCCTAAGTGTGATTGTGAAGGTTCAACTAATAAAAAGGTAAGTAAAGGCACTGGATTTCATAGGAGCCCAAATTTCATGTGACACTGGAAAACGTGTAAGACCGGCGAGCCAGTCTTTATCAACTGCTTAAAATTAAAACCGGCCACATGATGGACTCTCGACAAGGAGTAATGAGTAAACTGTTAGGTATTTATTAATATCTTTTTATAAGTTATTCATAAATACCTAAGACAGTTTACCCATTCCTACTGGTCAAGAGCCCAGAACGAAGGTGGTTTAAAACCGCTGATAAAACACCGGCTGGTTTTAAACACAATTCCTGCGTTCTTCTCCCATGTGCAGTATGCGCTGCGCATGCGACAGTTCCCATCTAAGGAGATTTTTAGCACATCGTACATGAGGCACATACTCATAATCATAGACATGACCAGGGGTGTTTCACAAAACATGAAGTAAATTGTTGAACACAATTGTTGGAAATTTGTGAATTTTTGACTTGTTCTGACTTTTTGACCGAAAGGTATTTATGGGCCATTAAAGACCATTAATGTTGCAGCCATTTGTTTTTTCCCATTCAAATCAATGTAAGTAACCCAAGCAAGGCTGGAAGGAAAAATAGTCTGGTTCCTTTTTGCACAAAAACTTATCAGTCAGTACAGTTGTTGGATACAGGGAACATGACTGAAATGGTGGCAGCATGATAAAGGTCCATTGGCGACCAGGCCCCCTAGCTGGTTTGAAACCTATGTACTTGTTTAAAACCAGCCAAGCACATATTTACTCCCTTATTAAGTCACTCAGTTAAAAATGAAGCATTTATCTCCAAAGGTGTAAAATTGCCCCCTTAAAAAAAGCAAAATATATCAAAAATTTCACATACACAAATCTTTTTACTAATAAGCATGTGCACAAAGTACACTACCAGCTAAAGTAAAGATATATTGTGAAAGCTGGCAAGAAAATTTGGTTGGACACTAATTGAAAACTAAAATTGAGAATTTTGTTACGGAAAAGAGAACAATATCATTTGAAGAAAACTGACAAAAGTCTGGATTTTTTCAGTATACAATCTGGACCTGGAAAACTTGACTTTAAGATTGGTACAAGAAAAAAGTGAGCTATTTCACCAAGGAATCTCAGGAATTCCCAGTTTGTAGTAACAGGTGTGACACAGGTGTAGGTAAATAAACATCCTGGATGGAGCCCCAGAGGGTCAAATCAAACACATGTGGATGTAATTAACAAATAGATGTAGCAGTCCAGGAGCTAGCTGGGGTTATGCAATGAGCTCTACAAGGCCATGAGCAGATGGTATATGGAGCACCACATACTGCATCTGAGCATTTGGGAAACTTAGGTGAAATCCCTCTTTCTAGTTTTGGCATCATCACTGCATGTAGGTTGGGTGGGGGAGGACCAAGTATTGCAAAAGATTTGCAGTATTTGCTGGATATTAACACTTGAAACTAATGTGCCTATCAAATGTTTCCCCCACCCCTCCCAACCCGCGCTGCCCCAGGTCCGATGTCGGATGTTGTTGTCTACAAGCCAATTTTATAATTACAGCAATAAGTTATACATGTGACGATGTATGATTATCATTGTTTGTCCCCCAAAAGCCCTAACATTTTTTTCTTCAAATTGAGTGTTCATCACAAAGGTCATTAAAGGGAAAATACAACATTTGCAAACATCAAAAAAAAAACCAAACTACCAAAACATTTTGAAATACCTTACTGGACTGTTAGTGAATGACAGTGTAAAGCATCTTGTTAAATCATGGCACCTGGTATACTGTCATTTTCAAGAAAAGTGGTATTTTTGTATCAATTTCCAACGCTGGTCGGCCGACCAGCGTTGGAAAAAACTGGCTTTTTTTTCAAATACTGGCCCCAATTGACCATCGCACTTGTTTGCAATCAATTACACACCTATGAACGGGTACAAGCCAGCTAGACTGGTTCCCTGGCTTACAATTCCCCAATGTATGTAAACTGCTCTGTTTCTTCTTATATGGAGTCAGGGAACCAGACTACAGGAAAATGATTGTTTTTCTTGGTTTTTATAGCATTTTCGAACCCAAAACCTCAAAAAAGTCAGTGTAACTATATTTGCTATATATTTCCAACCCCCCAATTCCATCCATTTCTGAAAATTACAGCAAAAGCAAATGATGTATATTCCCTTTAATTGCATAAGCATTTTTTTTTTAAAGATCATGACAATGGCAATATCAATATGCCCTCTCAACACACACGAGGAGACAAAAAAATGGTTTTTAAACTGTTTGCTATCAACTACAGGTATTTCAATTTCATAAATCACCATTAAAACAATTTTTTAAAACAATTTTAAATGCCATTGGGCAAAAAACCGAAGGCTCAGTGTCAGATCATGACAAGGTTCAGTATCAGTTCAAGCCTACTGATACAATGTATGTGTGAAGCACTTCATTCAATTTCAATTACCATGTCGCATTCTGTGAATTCCGTAGACGGATCGAGGGTGCAAATTACACTACAGGTATTATTCAATTTGATCAATATGTACAAGTCAAGAATTTAACCTGAGCATTTTGCTAGAGACTTTCTTAATGCCGGGAAACCAATGACACATTCCATATGTATGTTTTCAGCAGACATCATAGCCTTTGTTACTTTTAGTGGCTGGGCTGTACTTTCTACAGCCCTGCAAAAAAATCGCGTGATCATTTGAAGGATCTTGGGCATTACGGATTAATAATTTTAAGTACAAGGAATTTGATTTGCAAGGAATTAAGGAAACTAAAGAATAAAACTAAGGAAAAAAAGTTGCAACCTGATACCACTTTTTTCTTCATATATCATCTTAATGAAGGTCATTCATTGCAAAAATGATAATAAGACATGAATCTGGGACTGAGAAACATTTACAATTTTGCATCATTTTTTTTTCAGGATGCCCTGTATGTATAAATTTGTCACCAGAATGAAAAAGGTAGGCATGTGGCACTCCATGGCGTAGTTAAAGGCACCCTAAACTCGATTCAATACAGCATGGATAGTTTCCATGGATACAAGCACCACGCATGCATGTACATGACATACATCATTGTACATGTACAGTCCTTGCAAGGGCGAATGGGGGGGGGGGCAACCATGCCCCCCCAAAAACAAACCCAATTTTTTTTTTTAAGTGACGTTGTAATAAAGGCAGGGGCACGCACTCTGCACAACACCATCTTTTCCTCAAAAGAATTTGGTCAAAGTGGTAAGAAATTGCCTCAGATCTTAGTTTACCACAGAGCATCTAGAATCCAAGAACTTCTAGAATCCAAACATTTGGATATTGTGTTCTGGATCCTCCCTTATTCTTGGACACTATCTGACCATTCCTTGCTCTTAGTAACCTTGAACATGTTGAAATTTCCAGCTTACTAGGCAGGCTTATTAAATGGGGAGATTCGCCATGTCATGAGCTTATACTTATAGTATTAAACTGGAAATTTCAAGCGACCATGCTCTTTGATCTGACTATCAATATCAATTATCATGATTATCACGACTGTCACCCTGCATGCCCTGTCAGAAACTTGTGAGCCGTATTTGAAAACACATGTACACAAAACCATGGAGTGACAAAACCATGAAACCACAGTCGATCAATAACAGCAATTATATGATTAACATATACAGAACCAACATATCTTCAACCACCTTAATAATAATATGCAACAATTGCACTTTAAATGACAAAACAATGACAGAAAAAACAAACATACAAATAAATTGCTAAACTTACCATTGGCGGTTATGAGAAACGCCAACAGAACTGAAGCTACTTGATGCCACATTTTTGTTGTTCCCTGCACAGCGTATAATCCACACAAGTACACCAACTTCTTCCAGGCAGCTTGAGCAGTGTTCAGAACCTTGAAAAACTGAAATACACAGCAAATCTAATGCCGCTTGTCTGTAACAAAATGATTGAAGCTAGAATTACAGATCAGATTTACTCTCCAAAAAGATGTCACAAGACCTGTGTTTTTGTGAAAAGTTAGTTCACAAACTTGAACAAGTAGTAAAACAATTGAACATGTGGGAAAACAAATCCAGACTCATATGTTATGAACTTGTCAAAATCTTAGGGAATGCTACAGTGACTTGCCCATGCGTATTGGCTGAAATCTGAGAGCACCCTACTGACTGCGCACCATCTACAAACTAACTGATGGCAACACCACTGCATGCACTGCACTCAGCATGGCCCATATGACACCAGTAAATCAATACACCACTTCTAGGGCATCAGAGCATAGAGCAAGCAGTCTCTGCATGTACCAAGTTGTAATTGTGGGTTTCTGGTTTCTGGTTTTATGGCCCCTTTGGGGTTGTCAGCTTGGACCAATAAACATTCCAAGGACAGAGGCTTAAAAGTTTGTAGGATTGTGGTTATTAGACTGTGGCCAGGAACTGCATGCCCAATTAAACAATAGCCTGATTACAATGGGAACTTGTCAGACAAGCACATTCTTGAAATTGTTACAGTGTTTATTAGCAACAGTTCCTCACATCAAAGGTGTCATCAGGAACTTCCTCCATGATACAATGTAATACAATGTAATACAATGTAATACAATGTAATGCAATGTAATGCAATGTAATGCAATGTAATGCAATGTAATGCAATGGAATATGCATGTGCTAATGAGTTAAAATCAATTGCACAGGCTCATTCTAAAAATTGAATTCTAGTAAAGCTGGTCTCGGACCATTTTCGTCTACGAGGTCTACAAAGCCATGAGTCAAATTTTGGGGCAAGGGCAGGACTTAAACTAGTCTAATTCACAAGTAACACTAAGTCGGTGATAAACTGATGTAAGTGCAAAGAGGACTGTTCAAAATTCAAAAGAATAGATATGCTTGCTGGTTGGAAGAAACAGTGTGTTGATCTCAACTAATACAATTGGGACAAAATCTATTGATTCTGGAACTTTCACCATGCATGGGGCCTGCCCACCAGCTCAAGAAAGTTCTGCGATTCCAATAAGCAATGCACAACTGTCAATTACGTCAAGGCCGTTGTGATTTACTGCAAACTAGTGACCTCACTTCCTGCTGAAATACACCCAAGATGCAGGCGCCCCGACTTGGAGAAAGTGAAACAAGGTGAAACCAAAGGTCTTGACTTTGTGAACTGACACCAACGTTACATGCATACTCAATTACAAGTTGGTGGTACCATGGAGGAATGGTGGTACATGGCACAGTTGCTATGCAACACACAAGCCAATTTCTGTAGTATGTGGATGTGTGTAGTGAAGCCGTGACTTGTAACAATAAATCTCTTTTCCGTGTGGTTCTGACTTCTGAGAAGTGTAAACTCAACATTTCAGGAAATGTATGCAGTTGTGTAAGATCTTAAACTCATAAAAGAAACTTATCATCACATGCAGTCACTGCACACTTCCAATTTATATTGCTGATCTCATTGTGCAAACCCATTACTTATCCCATTGCTGGCATGTTGCCAACAAGTTCATTTGGTGTAAACCATCACGCAATTTTTAATTTTTTTTTTAAACAAATCATTTTCAATATCTACAAAATACACACCACAAATTTGGGAAATTTTCAACACAGGTAAAGGTCTCTCTCAAAGACGTCTATCTCTGTAGGAGAACTGCAACTGCGTATGTTACACAATCAAGCACGCATTGTGCAGTGTCAAGAATGTTCCAAACACACGCGCTTGTTGCTCGAAATGTGTTCGAAATACGACGCAGCCAATGCGCGTTATGCAAGTTGATGCTCAAAATGCCGATGCACTTGGCTGGTCTGTAGGAAATGACATCATTTGAGAGAGACCTATTGGGCTTAGGGTCTATGTCAAAGTGTTCCTAATTGTGAGTACAATGTAGATGGGTCACACAATAAAATCGTTCTGTACATCAGATGCTCAATAGCACATACATGTAATGTGGTCAACATTTTTATTTGTGGAGTTCAACAAGGTTTTTAAACTAACAATGAACAAAAGGCATCTTCATACATAACATATACTACAGTGAAAAGTTAAGAATCCTTCTTTGAAATGGTAAATTAATGTAAACCGAAGTGAGAAAAGTTTGTATGGACATCATACATGTACTACCAAGAAACGGAGTATAACGACAATATGCCACCACAAAATTTGGACAAAGTTGACATTTTTTTTTTTTTTTTAGGCTTTGGCATTTTCAAATTCCAAACCTTAAAAACAAAACTTGTCACACCTTTGTCTTGGTTTTGTAGGAGTAGGCAGTATTTAGAGTGCACTTCCAAAGAATAAAATTCTCTTGAAAAACAACTCTAAGTCTGAATTTAAACAGAAACAATCATGTGGAATATTTCTAAATGTAAGTATTGTCAAACCTAAAACTGACCTGTTTTAGGTCAAACCTAAAAATGTGGACTCAATGTAATTAAACATTTGTTTTTAAGCGGACTTTACAGCAACAACAAAGCCTATTTTACAGGTGTTAAAAACCGATGTAATTGAAATCTGGAATATTTTTTTATTAATACTGTCGAATACAACCATCAAGTTTAATTTGCTTTAAAATGTACTTTGTAAAATGATCAATGCTTGCCTATTTATGCTGCAAAATTAAAGGAAACGCAATTCAGGGAAACTTATTTCCTAGTGATATATTAATTTAGCAAATGATGACACTACATTATAAATATGAATAAGGTCTTATTACAAAACACGACATAATGAAAATTCACTTCCATTATTGAAGCGACTGTTTTATCACCAATGGAGATGGTCAATAACCCCTTTAAAAAAATTGGTAAATTTGACACACATAATCTACAAATGTAAGACCTTTTTTGACCCCCGAAATAGAAATTCAAATGATACATTTATTTTTGGGCTCTTAAATGGAGCAACAAGTACAGCAGTTAAAAATCGGCTTTTTCGAATAGTTCAGCAAGCTATGGTTCAAACAGATAATTTCATAATTTTATCACAAATTTCAAAAAGTTGTCATCAACTTTTAAAGGTTTAAAGCTTGAAAAATGCTCAGATACATTTACACAAATTATTGAGACCATTTTTTTTTTGTGGGTGGACATTACCTACTATTCCAATTGCCAAGTAGAATTATGTGGCTGTCTTAAAATTACTTTAATTGTATTTTTATTTTTTTTAAAGTAAAAACAGGGAGACACATTTCTATCTCAGCTTTCTTTTTGTGTATGCAGAACTTATCGAAGAAAACCGGGAACAAGAAGAAGCCGCAGCAATTGCACACCCAAAAAAGGCCACAGACAATTCCTGGGACACAACATAAACCAATTAAGACATTTCTTTGGAGCACAATGTTGTTGTGTCTCTCAGTGGCACTTTGTTTTCATTGGGCCATGTACCATGCTGGGCACCCCATGTGCAGCCAACCTCAGACGTTTCAAGATAAATCTGCCACACAGTTTCTGTGGTTCAACATGGCCCTCGCCCCAGGCACGGCATTGTCTGAGGTTATTACAGTTGAAAAAATGTTAAAGGAATCGTTGCAGCAATGACACAAGTCCACAAACTGTAGCATGTGCTTTCCATGTTGGGCCTAATATGTGAAATGTTTGCCAAAAGCCGTTGGAATAAGTACCACCAATTACAAGTCCAACATTGAGTTTTGATGTAGGGGGTACTGGCATTTAATCCCAACTCTTAATTTACCTGCTCAAAGAAGATTACAGTAACTTCTCTGATTACACAAAGGTTAACCGAACAATGCGCAGAAATATTGAAAACTTCAAGTTTCATTTTCTTTCCTCAAATCATCCAGATCATTAGAACTTTAAGGGTCCTTATTGATGTCCAGTATAAAATATGACCACAGGTCCCTATGAAATGCCAGATGCTACAAAGTAAATGGTAGAATGAAGTTTTAATTTAATGGTTAATTGCATTTTCCAATCCAAAGAAAGGTTTCCCTTCATTCCGTTTGACTTTCCGACATACACAGGGTCATTCTCTGACGCAACCATAAGCTTAAAGAAGGCAAGAGCAAGCACTCGCGTCTGACCCATTAGAGCAGCTTATTAAAATTCCAATCAACTTCTTACAAAACATTTAACACAAGTAACATTTAAATTGTCAAAGATTGGACTTTTGAAAAGACTGAGGATTCTGAGACATTTTCAGCACAATTCAGGACTACCTCCCCTCACTTTTTGTAAGATCAATTTACAAGTGAATGAACTTTTGGAAAGATTCTGCCAGCTTAAAGAACCCTGCCTGCCTGTCAATCAAACACTGCACATGGACCAATTACATCACTGCTTTTGGTCAGGTGACCGCAGTAGCTTGGTCACAAGCACTGTGAGAAATGCACACATATTAGAAGTGGGCGGGGCTTAAGGCGATGTGCTCATGAATATGCAACAATGTGCTCATGAATATGAAAGATTTGAGTTGTAAGATATTTTGTAAATAAAACACCACCAAGTTTACATTAACGAGGGAGAATAACAATGCATGCACTGTTGTTTTAAGTTAAATCTAAACTACTGCAGCTATGCACCCTTTTGTAAACATGTCTTACAGATTGGCATGTTTATGAAGAATTTAAAGTTAAAAAGAAAATAACCAAACCTCTTACAGGACAACAAAATCACATCCTAACACGGTGATGTTTTTACCCAATATGCTCCACCTTGCAAAAGATGAACTACACAAATGCTGAACTACGAGATAAAACTGAAGTTTTTACATGCAAACATGAATGTAATACAAAACATTAAATATGTACAAAGATTGGGCACAAGTACAGTACAGTTTTAGAAGGTCTGTCTGCGATAAGTTCACAGTAAAAAGTGCCATCTTATTCATGGGACAAATGCCTTGCTCGAGAGTACGAGTTGCTGGCTACAATGGCACTGTATCCCATCGACTGTGTTTACATGCACATACATGTAGTAGCAAGTGTTATTTTGCCTCGTGAGCAAGATGGTTTACAAATATTGAGTGGCTCAGCGTGGAATGGGAGGAATATTATCACAAGGTAGAATCTGGACTTTTCCATTTCACGAGGTGAAGCCGAGTGAACTGGAAAAGTCCAGAATTTACCAAGCGATAATATTCCTCCCATTTCACAATTTAAAGCCACTCAATATTTGTTTTATATAACTAACATATAGATCCTTGTCATTTGATATATTTGAACTTTTATTTCAATACAAAACTGGAGGAAAATGTATTTCTCTCTTTGAAACCACCCCTTCACGAAAATGTTTGAACCCAATGCTGTAGCGCTTGCTCTTTGGAACAATACGCGCTATGCACAACGCTGAACGCTCACACCAGCATGCATTTGCACACAAATACCGCGTCATGATCCTAACTGTTCAATAGTATTTCCCATTCCCCATGAGCAGATAGTACATTTTGAGCCGCGGCGTGAATGGGAGCAATAACGAATGTCACATGATGGGAGTTCCACCAATCAAATGACAAGGATCTATATGTCGGTTATATTACCATGATAATGTATATTACTATGATAAATTTTGTTCAAGTAATATGTGATGCCTTCTGTCAAAACAAGATGCTTCAATCAAGGGAGAGGACACCATACCGTCGCGTCCATGTCTGCCCTAAGACCTAAGCTCGCAGACAATCCGATACCCAGCACTGCAACTATATGTATGTCAGTCACACGGCACGAGTCAGGCTGACCTATCACCTTGTTGATTTTGCAACTTCAGCGTTCAATGAGTTTCTTTATGTTCTTGACCAGTTTTGGATGATTGTTGGGGGCCCAGTGGATATGCAGGGTATGAATATTTAGAATTTTATTTAACCTTCCACAGAGATATATGTTCAAGCATCATGAACGGTTCTTTTTTAAGATGGCCAATCATTAACTTTCAACGTGGCATTATGCACTTTTACTATGCATTCGCTGCATGGTTTCACACAACACATTCAGTCCCTGACTACTTGGGATCCAACTTCGCGAGCAGGGCTACATCACTAGTAATAATGAGCTAGCCCACTCATCTCAAACCTATCAAGGCGTAGGACTGCAGCATAAACACGCCCACGTGAAAATGCACAGTGTATAACTTCCACACTCGCTGCGTACTTCAAGTTTTGTATTCCCACCACTAAACAAGGAATTGATAAACAACAACATGGTCCAGGCTAACTTCAAATGGCACAACTTTGTAAACTAAAGGAAAGTCCGTTTCCAAACCTTTTTTAAGGGGAAGATCTGCATCTGATGAACAACAATTTTCCAACCCTATTTTGACCAGCTGCCTCGAACTCTGCTATGACAGAACACCTCACATATGTTACTTGCTAATTAAATGCTACACAAGTGGCAGTGCAGAAGAGAGATCTTGCTTTCAGCAATGATGTCATCCATTTTCCCCCCACTCCATGACAAGATCCATTCTCTTTCGATGCCTAACTCTGTGCCTGAGTCTGTGATTGAAGTTTGACATCGCCCCAGTTTTAGCGCACGGCTTTAGGACTGGCTTCCTGCGTTTCCCGGGCATACTCCGTCAGGTCAAGGGTCAGGACCTTACTGATAGTGCATTCACCTTGCTGTCATGGAAACAGAGAAACACACGATGTCTCAGCATGGCATATGAGATAATAAACAGTTGACTAAACTCAAATCAGCATGTGCATTCCCTGACCACATGCTAAGACACTCAGACATGAACTATGATGCACTTTAATGTGAGTCAATGTACTTTGGACCTTTTCAACAAAACAAAGGAACATACTTTTTCTCAATGTTATACTCACCTAAAAGAGCTCAGTTTGAATAAGTTTCAAATATTATTTTTACAATTGAATTTATTTTGTTTAAAAAAGTTGATCGTTAAAGAGCAAAGGGCATATGACATGATTTTTAAAAAAAATATAATAAAAAATTTGATGCTGGTATCACTGAACTCTACCCCAAAAATCACCAAGACATCTTGATTCACTGTTGACAATGCTTGTGCTATTTCCTGCCAACTGAGGGCGCTGTTGCTGTTTAAATAAACTTGAGGAAATTCCCAGCTCTACATAACTCTCTGAAGTGCTTTTTCATTTTTTGGGGTTTATGGCATAAAAGAGAAGTCTCATAATAAGGACAAGAAATTAAAAAAAATTGTGTGTTAACGGTTAACTCCCAACAAATTATCCAGGTAGATACACGTAGGTAGTAAACATTTTTATTTTGTAAATTTTTTTAACTGTCTGTCGTTCATTTATACTTATTTTATTATCTATAGCGTACCCTTGAACAGTATTCTGTTTCATTGTTTAATTAAGTAATAACACTCAAAACCTGGCACAGGGAAGCCTTTTTATTTTCAAAATATATATTTTTGGGGGGCCTAAGAGGAAATCAGCTGATCTGAGGGAAATTTGCATGACTAATTAAGGGCCACAACCAATCACACTTAATAATCAATTAACAAAATAGTTATTAAACATATCAAATGATGGCTAATTAGCCATCCAGGCATGCAACTTGGCGGTAGCAAACAATGAGGAAACTCCAATCTTTGCAAGACTTTGTGCAGTGTTCTTCAATGTCATAAGTGTGAAAGGGAAAACGAGGAAATCAGCTGATCCGAGAAAAAGTTGCATGCGTGACCGTCGAGTAAAATAGAAAACAACTGGAAGCCATACACATGGATGATTCTGTGCCCACTTTCCCGAAAGTTTGAAACGTTGCCAGGTGACCAACACAGATTTGGTTGAAACTTAAACTTTTTGAAGGCCTACCCTCAAAAATAACAGCCAGACACTTACCTAAACTTTGTTTGTTGGCTTGTTGGCATCCAATTTGCATGATTCTCTGTCAAACGTTCTTAATATTGTTTCTTTTTTGATATACAGGACTTCAATTGATTGATTAGGCAGTTGGAATGAACGGCCCATAGTGACACATAATAATAATAATAAATGTTTGTGAGTGCAATGGTAAGAATAATTTCATGAGGTGACAAATGGAATGTTCCATTCCATGAGGCGATGGAACGTTCCATCTGTCATTGAATTAAATTATTCTTTCCATTGCATGAATATGGAACATTAATTATATTTTTTATACAACGCCTGAATAAATCCTCGTCATTTGATTGGTCAGAGCCACCAAAAGTGTGACCATGCAATGGAACTTCCATTTACCGTGGAAAGGAACTTCTATTGGTGCCGTGTGGCCGTGCCGTGCATTGGGATGAATTATTCAATGACACGTAATCAACCACCAATCAATCAGACGATAGGGATTTAGTTAGGCGTTGTATAATAAAAAATATACAAACAATTCGGGCGATTCACAATGCAGAGCGCCACCAATAGTTTGCCACGGAGAGTTAATTTTTCCCAGTGCATTGTGGGAGATGGTCGACAAATTCGCAGCGCGGGACATTTGAAATTGTTCGTTTTTTTCCGGTCAGTAGTTTCGTAAGCGTATGATTCGAGTATATGTTTGCCCTTTTCTTTTCTTTGTATCAATATGGTGATTTTTGGTAAGGCGGCAGAACGCTGTGCCCCAATCTGTAAACTTGAAAAGTTGACTCTCCATGGCAAACTCTTGGTGGCGCACTGCATTGTGAATCGCCCGAATTGGAGGAAGTCATTGTATAAGCAATGTTAATAAGTATTTCAACCTATAAATGCCAATCAATGAGTAAATCGGTCAATCAAATGATCAAGAAACCGAGTGAAGGCATAGGCCGATGAATGGACTTACCTCAGGGTATATTCCAATGAGTGCATCAGCATGATTATAGAACTCTTCCTTGAGTGAGATGACAATGCATTGGAAGTGGTCTTCGGACTGTTCTCGTATGTACTCAGCCACTTTGCCGATGTTGGTGTTGTCCAGAGCAGCGTCTATCTCATCCAGGACGAAGAAGGGAGCCGGCTGGAAACTAGATATGGCAAACCAAAGATGGTATTAGTGCAATAGGTCTCATTCAAATGACGTCATTCCCTACAGACCATCCACGTGCATCGCCATTTTGAGGTCAACTTGCGCAACGGCTGCGTCGTATTTCGAACAGATTTAGAGCAACAAGCGCACGTGTTTGGAACATATTCAATACTGCGCAATGCGTGCTTGATTGTGTAAAATACGCAGTTGCAGTTCTCCTACAGAGATGGCCGTCATTGAACGAGCCCTTGAACGAGTTATTCTATAAATTTGGGGTCCACTTATTTTCCTGTCCGTTACTTTTGGCATGTATGATGTTGTAATACTGGAGTGATTATGTGAAGCAAACGACCTACCCAACAAACAAAAGTTAGTTTGAGGTCATTTGTAATGACACTTGAATGGCAAAATTACAACTTCAGAGGCAACAGGTACAGTATAAAGTCACGCTTTGGACCCTAAATATATGGAAATACCTGTGAACATGAACAAACACAAGTTGATCATAATCACCAAATCTGCATAGAAATGTCAGCAGACCTGCCAACCTTTGAGATCGAAAAACTGTATTCTGAATCTCCAGAAGTTGTATTTTTCATTAAAAAAAACCTGTATTTTTCCAAAATATGCATAGACGGTCTGTACGAACAAATAAATGTGGCTGCAATGCTCCATTTTTAATACATCTTAATAAAAGTTATTAAAAAAAATGACCAGAGGTCTCCCTGCAGGTGGTAAACCCAATCAAACAATTTGCATTGGTATAGTACTTTGGTTGCTATGGGTATAGTACTTTGGTTGCTACAGATAAAGTACTTTTGGCCGTACACAGCAAGATATCAAAAATAGCAAAAATAGCAAATGCCATGTGACTAGCTCTCGACCAATCAAGATACAGAATCTGTGGGTTAGGTGAGTTGCTACCATAGAGCTATATTAAATTACTAGAGCGCTAACTTGCCATTCTGCGCGCGGAGACGCTTTGAAGCCGTCCTGGGTGCAGACATTTTGAATTCATGTGCGCGTTTGTAGAACACAATGACATTAGATGGATTGAATTTTGAAAGTGTACTCTACATGCATCGCGCAAGTAGAACATACGCAAACAACTTGAGTGCGTCATGACAGTTAAAAAAAGTCATGGCAAAAAGCATCTGCAGCGGAGGGACGCGCACGCGTTGCGCTGTTTGCGTAGAGCAAAATGAAGCGCTCATTTGCTGATCGTGCGTGTCGGTTTTGGACGTATCGGCTTCGATGACGCACCGGTATGGAATATAAACGCAGATATGCAAATAGCCGTACAATATTTCTAGTTCTCCATAGGTTTGTGCACTAACATGGATGCGCTCATCAGGCATTACTTTGTTCATCGAGTTAGCGCTCTTGAAATTTAATATAGCTCTATGGTTGCTACACTGATGGCTAAATACCTGTTGAGAGCAAAGAGGAGTGCCAGGGCAGCGACTGTCTTCTCCCCTCCTGAGAGGTTATCCATAGGCCTGAATCGTTTGCCTGGAGCTACACAGTTATAGTTGATGCCATCCAGGTAGGGCTCTTCAGGGTTCTCTGGCCCTAGGAAAGCCTGCGCACTCTGGTTTCTGGACAGAGCCTAAGTCAGATACAAAAAACAAACCAATCACTTATGAGTTATTACAGGTGTAAAAAATATGGATGGTAATCCAAGGGCAAGTTCAAGAGAGGACTATTGTCAACCATAGTTTGAGTAGACTTCACTCAAAACGCGGGAGGGCAGGGTTCGAAATTAGCGGTAGCCCACTAGCCAAAACAGTGGCGGGCTAGTCAAACTATTCCTTAAGTAGCCCCGCTGGCGTGTCAAAAATTATTGGGATACGGCAAAGTTGAAAGGACAGGAAGAAATAAATCATTAAATTCAGAAAGCAAACCTCGTCAATTTGTGTCTAATTTTATCAACTGTTTTAAAGGGTTACATTAGATCTGTTTATTTAAACACTAACAAAATTGCCTCAGAATTGAGCCTGAAAATACGGCATTTTGTTTTTGAGCTAAAAAAAATGTGGGCTAGTGAAAATGCCCGTGGGCTAGTTAAGAGTCTGTTTCAGTAGCCCGGCTGGCTAGTGAACAAAAAAGTTAGGGTCGAACCCTGGATGGTTGGACTATGCTAGTCGACTACTAGGAACCAGACCACAGGGCACGGTTGCGTCACTGGTTACCAATAGCTGGGAGCTATTTTGTAAATCTCTCACCTTGTAGATTTCGTCAATCCTCGTTGACACATGCTCAAAGCAAGAGTTGAAGCGGTCGAAGCGTTCCTTACGAACCACTTCAAAGTTCTGCTTGGCCTTCTTGGCGCGTTTACGAGCCGCCTCAAAGCTATCGGTGGTCGTCTGGAAACGTTCCTTGACTCCATCAAGCCTGCAGGGGAAAAAAATTCAAACACAGCTAAATTACTCGATTCCAGGCCACATTTTTAAATTTTTAATGTAAATGTGAAGTTTCTGGCAAAATCTGACAGAACTGGGCACAGGCCATAGTGGAGAAAAATGCAAAACAATGAATGGGGGTGATTTTTTTTCAATTTTCACATCCATTGATATTTGTAAACCTTGGATATGTCTACAACACATTTTTTAAAGAAACAGTATGAAAATCGTGGAATAAAAGCTTTTTTTTTAAAGAAAAACAATTGACATCTTTCATTTTCACGACTGCAAAACTCAAACTTTAAAGGCCATTCTCTCAGTATTTTACTTTTTGACACGTCGATAAACACAAATGTGTATCCATCCTCTACCTGTGCCATATGTGCAAGGTTGTTAAAGGAGTGTTGTGGTCCAATGGTGACAGCATCAACACAGTATTTGTGTTCTTGTGCAAGACACTTGACTACAATTGAGTTTAAATTGGTATCTGGGAGAGTACAGACCAGACTTTAACAAAAATTGGGGGCTAATCACAGCTGGGGGCTAATCACAGCTGAGAAGGTGAACTGCGAAGGACACGGCTACAGGCGCATTTGGCAGCCGCCATACGACCCATGTATGACCACGGATCACAGCCAGAGATCGAAAGTGTTTGATTTTTGGAAAAAGGGAGGAAAACGGAGTGCCTGGCAAAAAACTCTCATTGCACAGGAGAGAACCAACAAACTCTACTCACATATGGTCTGAGCCGGGAATCGAACCCGGACCACAGTGGTGAGAGGCGAGCGCTTTACACGCAAGCCGCCCATGCCAGCACAGATTATGCTTTGGGACTTTGGTATAAAATACCATATTAGCACCAAATTAATTGTCATTATAGAGAGGGAAGCGGTTAGTTTATGGTTTGTGTTGTCTATGATCTTACTTTTCCATGGCCTTCATATTAGGAGCGGCAATCCTCTGTAGAGTCACCTGCATACTGGCCATATTGGCCGATAATTTATCCCCTTGTTCCTTAATCTCATCCAGTGTGTCACACTAAAAATGAAAAACAAGATGGGAAAGGCATGTCACGAAAAGGTCAGTTCAAATCAATTTAATATTGTCTTAACTCTTGCTCTTTTGGTGTAATTTAGTGCACATCAATTCACTCCATCTGAAGTGTATTTGAGGAAGTTTTGAATCAGCAACCATGTAAATTCTGGAAACAAAACAGTTAGAAGTGATCTTTTGAAGGCAATCTTCTCAAATTCTGGAATGCATAACAATCATGTTGAATTGAGACAAAAATGACCCAATATCTAAATTTTGTTTGTTTCTCGTACATGTAAAACATGCAAAAAAACAAACATGCAAACTGACCGCTGCTATGTACATCAGATTTGAACCAGCCAACCGATCCAGTTAGCTCGGTGGTCGAGTGGTAAGACATCTGCACTAGAAAGCAGGAGGTCGTTGATTCGAGTCCCACCCGAGTGATTTTTTCCAACTTTCACTCGGGAGGTAACACACTGAGTATACAGTGTTTATACATCGGTGAAGGGCAAAACCTAATTTGAATGACCAATCTTATTACTGTATTTCTATCTCACCTCTTTCAGGTCATGACTAAGCCGCTTGTAGTTGATGATAATATTGGCTTCCTTCTTGTAGATGATGCGTGCTCCCTGGCTGCTCATGCTGTCCATGCCGGTAATGCTGGTGCTTTCCTCACCAGCTGTACTCTCCTGCTGACTTGATGCCTATGTAATAATGACACGTAGCTGGTGCTTGTATCAGTTAACTCTTTCAGTACCAAAGTTGTACATGTACGAGGTATATTTGTAAGTTCGAAATTGCCAACCTCGTACATGTACGAGGTAATGTTCGTACTTAAAATCGCCAAACCTCGTACATGTACGAGGTAGAGTAAGCATGTTATCACAAGGGGGCACTCTTGCTCTTTCTAATAATATCATTTGCATTCAGGTACGACCTGTATTTATTTGTTTCATTCAAGTTCTTGCGAGAGGGCGCAGCACTGACACTCGTATTTTCTTCAAAAAGTGCGGAATTCCCCTGTGTGCAGGACAGTGTTTCAGGGTGTATCACTTTGTACGTGACTATTATTGACTTTCCAATATACTAAGGATATACCAGAGAGCAACAACAACAAATTTATCGAGTAAACTTAATTACTTTTTTTTTACCAGAATTTTGAACAATTAAAAATAACGCTTGAAGTTGGGCACTTTAGGGTTAAACTTGTTAAATTTCACAAACACTGAAAGAGTTACCTCCACAACGGAGGTAATTTTAATTTATTTCAAGGCTTTCTACATTTTTAGTATTTGCTAATTTTCCAATTAGTTTCAATCTGACACATGTCCTGGGCCCAATTTCTTGGCTCTGCTTACCGTTAGCGAAAAATCCCTGCTTACTATAGCAGAAAAATCCATGCTTACGGTAAGCATATTTCACGGGTTTGCGAGGAATTTTGGCTTTATATGCGCATGCGTACATCCAGTAACTTAGGATTTTGTGCTTACAGGGTTAGCACAGAATTTTTCTGCTAGCGCAGTTAGCACAGAATAGTGAAAGTAAGCGCGGAATTCTGCGTTTAGCAGAGCCATGAAATTGGGCCCAGCTTTACTGTGTGTAAGTCTGAAAGTAGCACAGGACTTGATAGCAAACAGTGAATTGTCACCCTATAGCCCTTTTCACACTAGAGCCTCTCAACCCGGGTTGAACTCAACCCCAGGCAAACCCAGTGCCGCCCCGGGTTGAGTTTTTTATTTTTCAACCCCGAGTTCAACCCCGCATCATTTCACACTTGTTTTATGCAAATCAAGCTTATCATGCTCAGTTTCTACTCTTTTGAACCCTGGCAAGAATTTCAACCCGGGTTGAAATTCTTCAAGTGTGAAACGATGCATGTTTTCAACCCTGCATCAACCCTGCGTCAACCCCGAGATTTGTCTAGTGTGAAAAGGGCTATAATGATATGCATTTCTTATGGCGCCGAATATGGTGAAAGTTCTGTTCAAAAATTCCACGGCTTTGTTCACTGCTGGAAACGGGAAGGCAACCATTGCTACAGCACTTGGATGTAAAAACAGGGTTTTCCAGCATTTTCTCATTTACTCTAACAGTCCCAAATCCTTCAATTTCAATATGATTTTTCACACACCCTAGGGAGTTAGATGTAAGACATATGGATTTTCTGTGACCCAGACTCTTGATATATGGCTAGTGAACAGTGTGACACACATACGGTTTGGATATCTCTGAACAAAAGTCCCCTTTTATTTTTTCACTGGGCGACAAGGACTCTGCAGTTTTTACTTTTTAGTTTAAGTGCACACTGACATGCTTTAACCCTCCAGCTGTCTGAACAGTCACAGACAGAAACAAAAAATATTCTTCCTGTGTGCCTTTTACACAGGCTTGTCACCGAAAGTCAGATCATATTTTCAGCAAGCACTGTGACTAGTCAAATTCAGTCAATGGACAAAAGCAGGCAAGTGGCAGGCACAGCTGGCTTATCAATCACCTACAGTCAAAGCATAGCTGTATTAAGTTACATAATCAGTCACAGCCAGTCAATCCTGCTTTATGTAGCTGTTAACTGTTAAAAACAGTCACTTGATTGATTTTGACTAAGAGGACAACTTTGCACAGAACGATGTTTGCATAGGAGGGTTAGAGAGATTGTTGTGCAAGTGATGATTGTTTTAAATTATGAAGCATCAGGGTGGACCTGATTTCATTTCACCCAAGATGAGAAATGAGCAACTCGTTTTGTTACCTCTCCTTCTTCAGTGATGTCATCCATGGTTCCCCGTTTCATTGGTAACTTGATGTCTTCCATCTTGCATGTCTTGAGCAGGCTGTGCCGATCGGCCCGTTTCTGCTCCAGTTTGGTTTCGGTGGCTGTGATCTGTTTCTGGACCGCTGCCAACGGGAAGCACATTCAGAAGGAATCACAATGCAATCAAGACCATCAATAAGCCTCTGTACTGATGACGTCACACTTTGTTTACATGTGCACTTTCCTATGGAGCCAGTGGGGGTCCACGGTCCACTGAGCACCATAGGAAAGCGTGCACGTAAAGAAAGTGTGACGTCATCAGTACAGAGACGTATTAACTCATTAGCACTGGCTTTAAAAGGGGGAAGAGGTTTGGGGTACAAAATGAACATTAATTAATATTTAGAAAAAAAAATTGAATTTTTTGAAGAGCACGGGGAACACAACTTGTAACCGTAACCCCCTAGGCCACCTGGATAAGATGCAACCTCAATCCTGCCAAATCCTCCAATTGACACCAAAAAATTGGATTCAGCCTCAATCCTCCAAAATCATCAGTTATTTCTTGAATTTAGTCTGTGGAGGGTGACCACTGCCTCGATCCTCCAAAATCCTCTGCCAATTACTGCTATGGTTTGAGGCAGTGCGAATGGCGTTTAGAAGCAGTGCGGATGAAATACAAGAAAAACACAGGGCTGATCTATTGCCTGGCTGAACATAACCAATGCAGGATATGGCCTACTGGCTTAAAGTTATGCATCTTTCACAAAAAAAGCGATACATCTTTGCCATTTATCCTCAATCCTCTAAAATCATCCAAAACCGGCAGGAGGATTTTGGAGGATTGAGGAGGGTTAGGTTTAAGATTTAGACAACTGAAAACACAGTACCTGCGATTTCTTTATTAGCAGTGGACAGCAGTTTGCGTATCTCTTCCACCTCGGCATTCTTGTCGTCAATCTCAGATTTCTTAGTTGTCTTGGAGAACTTCAGCTTCTGCATGGCCTCAGACTCTTCATCTATGACCTGATATTATTGCACGCACCAAAACAAAGGCATATGATATATTCGTAATTATATAACCGACATACAGATCCTTGTCATTTGATTGGTGGAACTCACATCAAGTGACATTCGTTATTGCTCCCACGCAAGCCACGGTTCAAAAAGTACTATCCGCCCATGGGGAATGGGAAATACTATTGAACAGTTAGGATCATTCTTGTTCCATGACGCGGTATTTGTGTGCAAATGCATGCTGGTGTGCGCGTTCAGCGTTGCACGTATTGTTCTAAAGAGCCAGCGTTACAGCGTTGGGTTCAAACATTTTCGTGAAGGGGTGGTTTGGAAGAGAGAAATACATTTTCCTCCAGTTTTGTATTGAAATAAAAGTTCAAATATATCAAATGACAAGGATCTATATGTCAGTTATATAAAACAAATATTGAGTGGCTTTAAATTGTGAAATGGGAGGAATATTATCGCTCGGTAAATTCTAGACTTTTCCAGATCACTCGGCTTCGCCTCGTGAAATGGAAAAGTCCAGATTTTACTATGCGATAATTATTCCTCCCATTCCACGCTGAGCCACTCAATATTTGTATAGTATTACACCTCATGCATATTTATGAA
Organism: Patiria pectinifera; assembly: GCA_029964075.1. Taxonomy (NCBI): domain Eukaryota; kingdom Metazoa; phylum Echinodermata; class Asteroidea; order Valvatida; family Asterinidae; genus Patiria; species Patiria pectinifera. The sequence goes on from CM057149.1 coordinate 2,628,998, forward strand.
CCAAACGTGCTTCTTTCATTGGTCGGAGTTCCATTGTATCTGGAAAACAAAAGTCTGTAGTACCTGGAAGTAGTACCCTAAGTTTGACTCCCAACCATGCAACAGTAGCAATCACAAATCAATCTGTTTGCGGTACCCATACAAAACCTTTGCGACAGACAAAACTTTTGTGATGGACAAATTACAGACTTACTTGATAATGAATTGGAATATGTACACTGTGTAATAAAAACAATTGTTGTACCTCTGTCTTGAATACTGCATTTTCATTGGCCAAGAACGATCACGTGTTAAGTTTATAAAAAGTCATGGCACACTCCCTGTGGGATATTGCGTATGTGATATTCCACAGGGAGTGTGCTATGACTTTGTGAGTACAGTACGCACGGTGTAATACGCTGGTTGTTGGTACCCGCGCTATTTTCATCATGTTTTCACACATGAGTGGGAGCAGTGAACTAGCAGACGATCAGCTGTTTTGAGCACGGGACATGCATGTGAGTTGACGTTCGATTGTCATGATTGTTGTGTTTACTCCTGTTTGTTTTTGTGTTTTTTAGATCACAATCCAACGAATCCAAGACAGTTGGAAAAATTGTTGACTGCTGTGATGTGAGATATGACGTTTTGATCACCCTCCGGGCGCAAATCTATGCATGCTATGCTCCCCTCGGGTGTTAAAAACGTCATATCCCACATCACAGCAGTCAACAATTGTTAAATATTACACATGCAGCTCCCCATGTTAATGTATGCCACATTGCAAGTGTGACGTAAAATCTGGAGCGCAAAGTGCACACCAAAAATCTCATACAGCTGGCTGTATGGTGCGAAAAACCAACTTAATCATGCGTACTTCGCCCCTTACGCAAACCAGCATCTCTCTGTCACTAGATCTCTAGAAGTAGCATTAACTGTTCGTGTGTGAAGTCTACACACACCAGACAAAACCATTCATCCCTACCTTCATGTGTTTGGCCTCCTCTTTCTTGAGTTTTTCAAGTTCCTTCTCATCATGGGCGACTTCTTTGGTCCATTTCTTGACGTTTGCTGAGGATGTGAATATCCAAAAACAAGGCAAGTTGTGAAAAGTTTGACAACAATGTCCAACTAATTCATTAGGATTCTTTTCCGACAGATGACCTGTCTTGTGCCTTTCAACGAATCCATTTTTTCCTTCTCCGTGCTAATTAAACATCTTATTTTATTTCGGACTATAAGCTTTTATTTTGGGTTGCTTCTGTGCACTGACAGATCCTGCATGTATGTAGACTTGTTTGCTAGTCACTACATAATTGAATCTGCATGCGATAGAACTTTGATTTTACCCCACCAAAAAACAAATCAGAACGATGAAAATTAAAGTAACTTTGCTGAATATCATTTTTGTTGGCCATGACAATCATTTAACCCTTATGTACCTGAATCAATCAAAATCCACATCCCTGTTTTTGAGGATTTGGGCGGATTCCATATTGAAAAAGGTGTGGGATTTTGATGGATTCAGGACAGTAAGCTTAGCGGTACTGCAGGATTTTGATGGATTCAGGATACCTCCATATTGAGCAGTTGGGGGACTTTGATGGATTCAGGATCTCACCAGTTTAACTCCTTGGCTATATGTTTGGTGTGTACATGTATTACAATGGTAAACTCTCATGGACTCACTGGTGGATTTTGATGGACTTAGGACACCAACATTTTTGGCATGAAACAATTGTAGGATTTTGGTGGATTCAGGATACTTTCTAGTAAAAAGGCTCAAAGGGTTAGGGTTAAAGGACAAAGTACTCGTCCATTGGGTAATTTGTTCAAGAGTTTTACCTGTTCAAAGGAACAAATTGATTCAGGACAAATCAGGACAACTATTATATGTTGAGGCCTGAACAAGAACTATTAACCCTAACCCCCTAGGCCTTTTTGCTAGGAACCATTCTCAATCCTCCAAAATTTTACAACAGCGCCTAAATTCTTCAAAATTTTCAGACAGTCCTGCCTCAAAATGCATTCATCCTCAATCCTCCAAAATCTTCCTCATCCAAAAATGTTCAAATGAAGGGTACCCAGCCCCTCAATCCTTCAAAATCGTCAGACAGTCCTGCCTCAAAATACCATTCAGCCTCAATCCTCCAAAATCCTTTTCTGAAAAAAATACCATTCAGCCTCAATCCTCCAAAATCCTTTTCTGAAAAATACCATTCAGCCTCAATCCTCCAAAATCCTCCAAAAACCACAAGAAGGATTTTGGAGGATTGAGGAGGGTTAGGGTTAACATATCTCTGCAATGTTACCTTCCGTGTCTCTGGACTTCTCATACTCCAGCTGGTTGACCAGCCGTGATTTCTGGTTCTCAAACTCCAGGCGTTTCTTGGCGCGTTCCTGCTGGGCTCGGAGCTCCTTCTCCTCGTACTGACGGATGTTCTCCACGCCGATGGAGCGGCAGAAGTCCAAGAACACCTCGTCCTCCACGCTGTTCATCTGGGTGCGTTTGGCCATGATCAGCTCGGCTCGCTGGGTGATCTGCTCCTCAATGGCCTCCATTCTTGGCTAAGGGTGAAAACGTTAAGTGAAACTTGTACACGCAATTAACCCTAACTTCCTAGGCCTTTTTGCTGGGATGTAGCCTCAATCCTGCAAAATCTTCCCATTGGCCTCATGGAAAAATAGCAAAAAGTTTACTCATGTTGATCAAATTGGTAAAAACCATGGCCCTCTATCTCTGCCTTAAAGCGTAAGGGCCAATTCACACACTGTCACGCGACACTGCCGTGTGTTTTATAAAGTAAAAAACCAATGAATGATTTTGTCGCGTCAGTGCAACAATGTCGTAACTTGATTCTGCAACAAAGTCGTATGTCGTTCGAATACGCTCCATGCAACAAGGTCGTATCTTGCGTATCACAACGTCCATTGACTTTGTATGTACATCTGGGTTAATTTAAGCGAGGTATGACCTTTTGACTCGCGGTTCATCTACATGACGTCACACGCCATTTTAGGAGATACGACCTCGTTGCACGGACATGACGACTTATAAGATGTACGACTTAGTCATGCAAAAGTAAACGTACTCATTGATTTGTGCGTATTTATAAAAATGCGCAACAAAGTCGCACATGTGCAAATCGGCCTTAAGGTCTATTACCACAGGTTTCCCTGAAAACGGCCACGCTGTATGCTGCCACAAGAAAGTTAGTTCTTTTCGGACACTATAGCAACTGGACTTATTTCAAGTTTTATTTGGATATAATTGTTAATTTTTAACTTTTCGACCTTGACTGTTGGATTAAAAGTTGTGCTTCCCTTTCAGAGATTGTGTGGGAACCTACAACGTCTTCAGTTATTTTGAAACCACAAAAAACAAAAAAAAACAAAAAAACCCAGAAGCCTGTAAGTTTCTGTGAGGTATTGGGTGTCTGAGAACAGCAATAGCAAGGATTCTGTATAATTCCTATTCTTAGAGCGACATCATGAATTACAAGTGTTATATATCCCTTTAACCAGTTCATGCCGGGAATATTTTGACAAAAATGGAACGAGGCACAGGATTACTTTTCACTCCACCTCAATGCCAGGCGGGTTGCAGCCATCACCCTCGGGCAGCACACTCATATTTCCGGCCTCGCTTGCTGCGAGCGGGTCGCTGACAGATATTTCCAGCCTCGCTACCTGCGTGTTTATCCCTCATCTGTTCCGAATACCGCAAAACCTTTGCGTGTATACACGTCACCCGACGCAAACTGGTTACGTCAGGTGTTTCAAAATCACATTTAACAAAATGATTCGTAAAGTTTAAAATTATGTTTGACGTTTGAAAGAGAAGTGAATACACATGCCAAAAGATGACAAATTGATTGTTACAGTCGTTTGAAACAACTCACGTCAGTAAAAAATTATTACACTTTGATTTGCTTGTCTGAAACCAAAGTCTTCTTGGGTTGAACCAAGTTCCTCCCGATACTTTCTTGGTGCAGCAAGACTCTGGATCGTCAGTTTTTGTGAAATGCAATATCTGACAGCATTGAATAACATGAATCACAATAAAAGCAAGCCATCTCACCTCATATCCTTCCAGCTCTTGTTGAAGCTTCTGAATAGCTTTGTTGTTGGTCGACACAATCTTCTTTTGCTGTGAATTCAGAGATAACGAGACAAGTTACAAGTTAATACCCTGTTTCCTCAATCCGGCCTCCAAAATAAAACCTAAAACCACTGACAAAATCTGATTAAACTCTTTTTAACATGTAGAGCTACATTACGTTTTAGAGCAACTTCCATAACGTTGTTGAGGCCACCACGATTCCATCACTATTGTCACTACATGGTATTATTGAAATATAGTCCAAACTTTGCACAACACAACTAGAAAAGACCCTGGGCGTGTGCATGTAGCACAGAAGTGCACACCAGTGACGAAAGAATTGGACTTCAGACTTCTTTACTGCTTCTTAAACCCTAACACTGCTGAATCCAACAGGATCCAACTATATCACATACCCGATGGAGCCTGTTGGATTGAGCAGTTAACCCCTTGTGTACATTCCTGAGGCAAAATGTTGGATTAAGCAGGCAACTGACCTGCATTATAATGCCAAATTGGACTCCATTGGATTCAGCAGACAACTGAAAATAAGGCACAGTGGATTGAGCAGGAAAGTCCCATCGGACTCTTTTGGATTTAGCAGGGTAGTCCTGAGGAAGTACTAGGGGGTTAGGGTTACGAGTCAAAAAGGTTATCCAAAATAATAACGTGGTAAATCAAAACAATTTTTGTCTGTTGTGATATATAGTCACTGGGTTTTGCACACTCTTTGAGGACAAATGGCATGCCCTGTTTCACCTCGGCTACCATTTGCACTCTTCAGTCTTCCAAAATGCCATGGACTACACCACAGCAGACAGCATTTGTACAGTGTACAGACCGTGTTGTCCCTGTCATTGATGGAGTATTTGAGTCTGGTTTCCAGGCCGTTCATCTGGGAGCGGATGTTGTTCAGCTCAGACTCTTTGCGTTTCATCTTCTGTTGTTCCTTCAGCTCCTCCGTCAGTTCGGACTTGCGAGTCTTGAGATTGTTGAGTGACTTCTCGTCCCAGCGACGTGCCTTGGCCTTCAAATCACTGCTCAAGGGAAACAAGAAAACTAGGAAATAATAAACACTTCACACATGATCACGACTCAACTGCTCCGTAGAGGATACGACGTTTACATGTTTCCAAAAAATCCCAAGAGCTTCAACGGAATTCAAATTTTCAGAATTAGACCATCTATACATGCCATCTGCTTTCCAGTTTGAATTTACAAAGAATCAATGATGTCTGTTGAACAATTAATTCACGCATTGCAAAAAGACTATCACATAATCACATCCCTGAATTTCACTTTGGGCCAAGCAGCAGTTTTTGTAAGGAGTTGGAAGAACGTTTAAACAGTGCGTGAAAGTTTTGCTAAACAGACATTTAATAAAACTGCTGCAACTACTTACTGACTGGATTGACCTGAGATTTACAAATCAAAATCAAAATTAGGGGGCCTAAAGTTTTGGATCCTGGCAGGACCTTGCTCAAAGGCAAAACGACAGCAGTACAGAAACAAGAAAGTACGGGTCACATAAGCATGCCAGGTGGAAACAAAACATAAAAGAGGGGTTAGGCAAGGGGGCTGGAAGGGGCTGGAAGGGACCAAAGGTGTGTAGCAGTGGGTAAAGACCAAAGGGGACGAAGACAGGATCAAGAAGTGGTGGGGGCGGGGGAAGAGAAGAACGGTGCAGAGGGAGAAGCAAAGAAGAGCGGTAGTGGATTAGGTGTTAGAAAGTGTTTTTGTGTAATTGTCGTTTTGCCTTTGATAATAATAATAATAATAATACCAGAGTCTTATATAGCGCATGTATCTACCAACAATTAGGTACTCAAGGCGCTGGGACTTATGTCTATTACTAAAGAAAGGTAAATAAAGTTTATGAGAAATATGAGACCCGTTATGTAGCACCTTATAGTGGTTTACAAGGTGCTGCGGCGCATATTGCAGCCACTGCCAGAAACACCGGGGCAAACCCCTTCTCTTAGCGATAAGTGTTACTGGGTTCTTTTATGTGCATTACACAACACACGGGACCTACGGCTTTGCTTCCCATCCGAAGGACGAAGCAATCATGGTAAAGTGCCTTGCTCAAGAGTACAAGCTCCATGTTCCAATGGTCAGGATTCGAACCCATGTACCATGGCACACAAGTCGAACACTGTAACCATTGGAACACAGCACCCCTTTGAGAAATTTCCTGCCACAATTTGAAACATTAGGCCCTCGAATTGTGAAGAATTGAACCTGTACTCCCATCTTTATACTCCTCTCATTCAATAAACTACCAGCCTATCACCATCCGTCTGTCTCCCATTGACTCATTCCCTACTGACCTGGCTCCTCCTGAGATGACCCCTGATTTCTGGAACATGGTTCCATCCAGTGCTACGGCTTTGTGACGCTCAGCCCCACCGAATGCAATCTTCCTGGCATCTTCCACAGTCTCACAGACTAGAGCGTTACCGCAGGCATACTGCAGAGCCTTCTTGATGTTGGGAGGATCGTAGCGTAGGACATCAATTACGAGCTTGACACCTCGGGGATCGCGAATTTCTCTGTTTAAATACCAAGCATGCAACTGGGAATTTTGTAAAACAACGAGGACATTCCAGACCCATAACACTTTGTGCAGTGTTTTTCAATGGAAAGATTCCCATATCTGGCCATCACTTGTCACCCTGTGCACAAACCCTATGGGACTGGTCTGAAAATTTCCAAGTGTTTTCTCAGTAAAAATACAAAATTTGTCCTACTAATTTTGACTTTTTAGGACATATTATTACTTTCTGATGGCTGGTAGGTCATTTAAGGGAAAAATTACTGATGGCCAGATATGGGAATCCTTCCTTTTCAATTTGGCATTTATGAGAAACAAAAAAACGAGGAAATTAGCAGATCCGAGGAGAAGTTGCATGCCTGTTTAAATAAGGATACTTTAAATTCAGAACCATGAACATGTCTGCAAGCCATTTTCGTCATTGTTTTCTCAGTGAGTCACAAAGTGCAGAAGTACTTTAAAGTTAGTTCCCCATGCTATTCTCGAGTTTCATGCCAAAAACCAGATAGCTGTTCTAAATTGCTATTTTTCTAGCAATACAAAAGTTATTCACTTTTTAATGCGACATCAACCGAAAAAATTGGCCCATGTTTAGTTATTCAAATTATCACATTACAATTTTAAATTATTGACAGCCAGAAAATAATTCCGTTCTCGCCGGGTAGACTGATTTCTGCACCAACAATTAGTATCGACAATATACGGACCGGGAGCCAGTCTGATCGCAATGCAAAACAATGGGGGCGGAGGGGGGGGGGGGGGAAATGAGGCTTTTTGGTTGGAATACAAAACACAAGTTGCAAATTTAAAAGAAAACAATTGAGTTTGTTTGAAGAGGTCTTTCCCTCAACCATTATTATTTTATGAGCACTTTAAACTCTGTGCTGACTGCTGTATGCACTGCTATATAATTAAATTGGTTCGGTTTGCATGAGAAAGCTGACGGTTAGAATAGTCTGAATCCCGCATAACAAATCATATGGAAGTTTTTTCTGGCAGGCCTTTGGACATACATGTAATAATACTAAGCTGCTCAAGGACAAACCCAAGCATTACAAATGAAATTGCCCATTCCCCACTATTTAATTGTGCGAGTCACAATAACGACCTTGTTTATTTGCACATAGTTATGATATATCTTGGGCCAATTTCATGTAAAGCACAGAAATTTGCTAAGCAGGAAAAATATTTGCTTAGGAAAACAGGTTACCAGCAAAACTGTCACACTATGTACATTGCTTGTAACTGGTACTTGGCTGATTTATGCTTAGCACATAAATCTGCTAAGCGCTATTTTCTGCTTAGAAAATTTGGCCCCGGGCCTTTCCTACCTCAATCTGTCATTGGTGGGCCTGACCTCGATGAAATCCAACGGTAAGAAAGTCTCGGGATCCGAGCGTTGCTCCTTCATGTACTGGATGCAGTCACGGGCAGTCTTCTGGGAGTCAACGATGATAGCATCCATGTTCTTACCCAGGACCTTGGTGATGGCAATCTGGTACTTCTTGTTGGTCGGTTCACAGAGGTCAATCAAGCGGCCATACTGGGGTGGATTGAAGGGCATAATATATCAGCAATGTCGATGTGTTAGTTTTCACCAATCCTGCTATTCACATCAAAATCTGCCGACTTTCAACAACTGGATTTCGAGGCACTGCTTGACAATAAGAAGATAACTTGTGCTTGCAGGGGCCAATTTCACGGCGCTGCTAAGCACACGATTTTCTGCTAACAGAGCCTCTGTCTATTTCATGGAGACCGTGTAGCAAATGCACAACAAAAGGCATGCTTACTTCAGAGGAAAAATTTGCTTAACTTAGTGACGTAACAATAGAAATCTCCATGTGCGCATGACCGTTAGCGCATCCATGCCGTGAAATAGTGCTTAAGGTTAGCAAATTTTTCTGCTATGCTAACACAACTTTTCTGCTAACTGTTAAGCAGCGCCGTGAAATTGGGCCCAGAAGAGTCCCGCTTACTATAGCAAAGAAATTGTGCTGATGTTGAGCGTATTTAAAGCTACAGTCCATCATTTGCAGATATCCAAAAAGTAACTGATGTAATTATTGTTGAAAAAACATTGGGTGAAAGATAGTAAGGGGACTAAACTCCCTGTTAATTTATTCTTTCTGGCAAACTGTAATTTTGAAGAAATCAATGAAAGAAGGCCTTTCCAAAGACGCACTGTTGGAAATTTCCGTTAGTGTTTTTTTTTTTTAATTTGGCGAAGCGCGATGTATTTTATGATGACGTCATCTTAACCCTAACCCTGCCAGATGCAGCACAGTGCATCAGGTGGAAAAGTCTGGTGCACTTTGATGGAAAATGCTACCAACACCAGTGCAGAAACCGGCCACTTCTGAGACACTGAGAGCTAGTGCCATGGAACAATGCCCGAGTTGTATCCTGCTGCGTTGGGGGACCACAGACTCTGAGGCAATTTGGCCTTGAGACTTTTGACCTGATGGATCTTGCTACACTGGGCAGGCTTGTCACTTAGACAAGTGTTGCATGTTGCTGCGTTTGGCAGGGTTTCTAGCCAAAATACCCTGAAGGGTTAAGAAAATACATCTCCAGACTAAGGCCTTTCCTTGTGGTAAGGTTGATTAAGATCTAAGCTTTAGAAGTAGTGAAAGTGACTGGCAGAAAAATCATGTACAAAGTTTATGGGATTTGGGATAGAACAAAAAGAAGTGAAGAGGAAGAAGAAACACAACAAAATCAGAACAAAAACAAAGGCTGTTCCGAAGATTGCGGAAAAGCCAAAAAGATCTGGTGTACAAATGCTAACAGTGGCAACGCTGCTTACCACTCCAGAGAAGAGTCTCTTCAAGTTATCAATCAACTCTGCCTTCTTGTGACTCCGGGCGTTCTCGTGTTTGTCCACTTTAGCTTCGCCTAGCTGGTCCACAATGTTGGTCAGCTCCGTGTTGATGTTGCGGATGCGGTCGTTGGCGCCCTCAACATCGCCTTCCAGTGATTCGCGCAAACGCTGCTGTTCTTTGATGGCCTGTTCGCTGGTCCTGATTGGATACAGAATAGTGACGATGGAAATATGTGACCTCCATGCAACAGAAATCGTTCTAAATGTCTCCAAAAGTATTGGGCCTGAAGACTTTGGGCTTGTTGCATGTCGTAGCCTTACTCTCCAGCTTTCTAACCATGTATAACTTGCCAGTGATTTCTCATTTCTAGATACATTTTTATAAAGTTAAAGCAAGCCAGTATCGTGCAGGCCAGGGCCCCGCCAACCGGCCTACATATGTTATTTTCTACACGTAACAGAAACCGGCCAAGAAGTTTGTTCTGATTATCAAACTTTCTCCAGAACTATTGGGCATGATAACTCTGGGCTTGTTCGCTGATCCTGAATGGACACAGAATGGCGATGACAATATGTGACCATATAACCAGGGTTCGACCTTAGTGGTAGCCCGCTAGCCAAATGCGAGTCAAAACAGCGGCAGGCTAGTCAAAACCATTCTCTAGTTCACCCGCCTGGCAAGTCAAAATTATTGAGATAAGGTATGAAACTTTTCCGCTTTTTTTTTTCCAAGAAAAATAATACTCTGATACAGACGGTATCCGCTTTTTCCACGAAGTTGTATCACGGCTTATTGCACCGAAATCACTAGCGTATAAATTAATGTAGAAAAGAAAGACCAAAAAAAGGAAAGAAACGCAAACAACTTTATTGCAGACTAGTGAAAAGGCCCGCAGGCCAGTAGAGTCTGGTTCACTAGTCCCGCTGGCTAGTGAAGAAAATATTATATTTTCTGTTTTATGTATAACAGAAAACCGACCACTGAAATGTACAATTGTACAGTATACACAGTAATGATTTGTCAAAAACGTGGCACAGACTTGGTATCAACTCATCACAAGTCATTCAGTGTACAGTCAAGTGGCAAGCAACACAAATGAATTGTGACACAGCCATTCCATCCTTTATATCATTCATCCCCATGTTACTTGTGACTGGACTCGTAATTTGACTTGGAATTTACTTGTAATTATCTTGATTTCATTGAGGAATTGGCAAGCCTTTATGCCTAAATGTTGCCACGTTTCCAAAATTGAACTCTTTGAGTATGGAATTCATTGCTTTAAACAGACAGAATTAAAACGTTGCGCTATAACATTCAGGGTTATGCCTCAGCTTACTATCAATAGGGGGCGCCATTTAGAGTCATTATATCGGTTAGCCGTGTACAAAGAATTAATGTGATTGTTGACAACTGTTCAAAAAAATTCAATTTAAAATCTTTTTTTCGAACAAATTTCTCAAGCATACTAAAGTAATTTCTGCAGGGCCAGTTTTGAATGCTAAAGCTTGAAGGTTACTAACAGTCAAAAGTAAGGCAAGTTAGATCTACAAATCCAACCATTTGTTTTACCTGATGTATTCATTCAGTTTCTCCAACCTCTTCTGGTTTTCCTCCCTGTATGGAAGACACAAAAAAATAAGCTTAAATATCACTAATCACATTTACATTTGTATTTATAACACCTGAGCTAAAGTGCATCACATAGTATTCACATTCAGAGATGAAACGAGCATATGGCAAAAAAAATCGGAAAATAGGCCGAACAAAAATACGTGTCCGAAATCTGGGCTGCGCTGCAGTTACACACATGTACATGCACGTACACTACAATACACTTCATGCCCAATTTCCGGACGCCAACTCCTGCTTTGTTTTCGATTCAACAAAATTTTACGATAAAAAAAAAATGGTTCAGTGTTTTCATTGCATAAAATGCCTGAATTACGGTTAGAGTGATGGAGTCATCAATAAAGAAGTTCACTTCTTACTTGAAAAAGTCCAGGGAAAAGTCCGAAAGACAAGGGCAACGTGGTGCTTCAATCATTCAATAGCATAATTCCACTACTCCACTTGCATTCAAACGTGGGGAAAAATCAGGCATTATCGTCTTTCTCTTTCAACAAATGCCAGTGAAATGTTTCGCTAATGCTCTCTTCGCTATCCTCGAAATAATCACACGATTTTTAAAGCATTGCATTTTGTACAACTAAATCAGAAACCTCCGAAAATCGCACAACATAATGCTTTTATCCACTGGATCGTTCACAAGGCTACCCGTTCCTGACCGGCCATGTGCTTGTGGCTGCGGACGGTACGGTGCGGTACGTACGCTGGTACCGGTACCATTGCATATTCGCATGCATGTGCGACACAGTGATTTTTCCATGTCACCTGTCAACAGTGGCATAGCCACGGGGGGTCTTGGGGGGCGACAGCCCCCCCATGAAACCTTGTCGCCCCCCCAGCCGCCCCCCCCCCCCCACTGAGATTTTGAGTTTCTAAAAAAATTATCATTGATCTACATGACGCCCCCCATGAAATGATCAACCCCCAACGCCCCCACTGAAAAATTCCTGGCTACGCCACTGCCTGTCAATGTTTAACCTCTTGTCCAGCCGGAGAAGACTCCAATCAGTGTTATGCCCCGTGTTTCTACACTCCAATAACGACTGATGAAAAGAGATTAAAACTACGTTCGCGATGATTTTAACGTGCCATTTCCATCGACTTTTCTTCGAAATTATGATTGAAATAAAATGACATTTTGTGAAAAAATCGTTACAAAATCAGATTTTGTGGGAAAAACTGTAAAAAATTCGGAAATTTCATTGGAAAATTAAAATCGGAAAAGTTTCATCTCTGCACATTATTACATCTTACTATGCAGTGCGTGAAATTACAGTCGGACATCGGACATTTTCCGACCACTTTCATGGTTTGTCCGACCAAATGCAGATGTGCTCGGACAAAATGTCCGAGCGATTTATGTATTCTTCGTGGAGTTGTCTTTTTCAGAAGTATGAAATAAACGCTTGCACTCAAAAGTATTTTGTTGTTTATTTCCGATGATCCGGTCTGTAATACTTACCGCACGCTGAGCGGCTGCTAACTACATGTACGTGTTGTCTTATATTCACGTAATAGATGCAACGCGTTTACACCCCAATCATTACACAGTCTAGTACAGCGCGGCGTGCACAGCGATAGATTGGCATTCGTACGTACGTGCCGTTTGCCAAAAAATAGACGTGAAATCAAGTCGATAAATTGTGTTTCGATCAGCAGTCTTTGTGTTTCTTCTACAAATCAGTTAATACAACTTTTTGTACTTTTCAAGTCATTTTATGGAAATGAGCAGTGGCCGTTTGTGGAATTCCCAGTTAATTTCTATTGGGCAAAAGTGTTAAATTGGACCTGATTCAACCTCTATTCCTTGCTATAATGATTCGATCGAGCCTCTTTGGACATTCAGAACTGCAATTTCACCCAGTTTAAGTTATGTGTTCTGCAGACTTGATCGAGTCTGTATAGTGACAGTCTAATTGACGCGCATACATGTAATGAGAATTTAGCAAGATCAAAGTACGTTGTGTTGCGCGGTATGCTTTAAGTGCGTGATTGTTACTAAATTCTCACAACGTGGCTTACTACAGAAACGAGCGCGTGAATGCCCGGCGCTTGTCATTGCAACTACATAGTGTGTATTATGGATACGCTAAATTTGGAACGCTAAATGGCAGATCAAAACTTGACAATGGCAGAACACTTTTGATTGTGCTCGGACATTTTGTCTGACCACTTTTTTTGTCAAATTTCACGCACTGCTATGCATGGACAAAAATTTACACAGCAACCAATGTACATGATCTGTTACACGGTACCCTCTGGAGACATGGTAGGGAATGGTATGGTAGGGAACAAAATATTGAATAAAGAGCAATTTCTATAGGTGAATACATCTCCACAAGGTTATCACAAAATAGATATATGGATTTTACTCAAAAAATAGGAATTTCCAAGGTGTGTTGATCGGTCGCAAGTTTAAGTATGTTATGTAAGGGATATTAAGTCCAAATTTCAGCCCAGGAAATTAATTCTGGTTAAAATAGGAGCATTTTGAAACTACACTTTCAAACTCAAAAAGTTTAGTACACGAGAACAAAGAAATGACTCCACAAGGATACAAATTCCAGTATGTATGCTTACGAGCGTGTGTGCATTGGACGAATTGTTCTCCAGGGCTACAGAATTTTATACAAACATTTCATGGGGTTAGTTTGGGAAAGTGCAAGTAAATGTGCGACTCGTTTTAAAATTGAAAAGGAAGTACATTTGCATTGGATTTTGGTTAAATTAAGTAATTACCCCTAACTCCCCAGCCTAATTTACTAGGAGCCATACCCATTCAGGCAAATTCCAACACCCACATGGGAAATTGTACACACACACTGTTGGACTTAGTTTCTGGAGGTATGCCAACCCCAGTGTAAAAGACCATCTGTTTAGGGGTACTGTACCTATCCCAACAGATTTAAACACTAACCTACTGTTGGGGTTTGATTGGTTATGGGCTGTTAGGGTTAATGAAAAAAACTTAAGCAGAATCTGTGGGTGAGGCATTATAAAACATATTACTAATTGCCTTAACTTTATACAATTCAATAAAACTAGCCTTCCTCAGTGACATACTCATAGCACTCACTACTTGTAAAAATTTAACATGTTTGGGAACATAAAGGTACATAGGATCATTTGCATGTGTCATAATTTCATGAAATGGACAGATATAAGGGCTATTAATTTATAACAGACTTCGTTCCACTGAGCTGTTTAATGTTTTTGTGTCCATTGGTGCTGGAAAACTAAAACAAACTAGAACGTTGAAGCCGCCATGGCTTGCTGTCCAAGGCAGGAAGGGAGGCTGAAGGTAGGGTTGGGGATGGGCATGATGGAAGGGGATCAGGATTCTTGTTGATGTGCCTAGGTGTAGGGGTCAGTTTTTAAATGTCAACATAAAAAGTCAACAGATTACCTAATAAATACATGTGTATATAGGTTAGCCGTCACTGTATTATGGGGGAGTTTTCCATTGTTAGGGTAATTAGGACCCAGTTATGGATTTTTGCAGCCCCAACAGTGTCTTCTGCTCCCCATACTTGTATTACCATGGGAAAACTCTTGTGTAGTCGCCACAAATGCAGAACAAGAATGGGTATACATGTAGACACAGCACCATCACCACCTCCCCCAAACCTTACTCCATCCCAAAACCTTACCCCATCCCCAACCCACCCCCTCCCCCTCCCCCACCCAACCCCCTACCCACACCCATTCCATCCTCCCCTAATCATCCCCACCCTCTCACCTACACATCCAAACCCCACCCAAACTCCAATCCCTATCTCCTTCCCCCTCCCCTGACTCGTACCCTCCCCTACCCCAACCCCCTACACCCACCTACCCTATCTTCCCCTATCTGTCCTTACCCACCCTACACATCCCCACCCTAACCCTTACTCGAATTCCAATATCCTGCCCACCCCATTCCCCCACCCATACAATCCCACCTGACCCCATGCAACCCCTACTCTGATCCCTATATACTGCCCCCTCCCCTTATCCAACCCCTACAACCCATCCCTACACATCAACAACCCAACCCCTACTCCGATCCTATATCTCGCCCCCTGCCCAACCCCCTCCTAACCCAACCCCTACATCCATGCCCATCCTCTCCCTACCTGTCTCCTCCTACCTGTCTCTCCCTACCTGTTCCCACCCCACCCCTACAAATCCCCACCCCACCCAAACCAAGTATGCCAACCCCTCTCCACAACCCACCCCACCCAACCCCGCCCCACCCCGCCCCACCCATCCTAGCTCCACTACTCATCCTACTCACACAAACCCTAACTCCAACCCTATCCCCCACCCCACCCCACCCCACCCTCCCCTACCCCATCCCTACTCCAACCCCATAAACTAAAAGATCAAACCAGAAGCTCATGCACATCCCCAAAATGCATAGTGTACATGTACATGTTATAACCGTATACACACATGTACATGTTATACCAGTATACATACATGTACATGTAACAATTAAAAACTTTAACATTTCCTTGAATTAAAGTTCCTCAATAAAATCATAAAATTTACTGCAATGATATGAACCTAACTGAAGTTATAGGCCTAGAGATGATACATGACAACTGCATTTAATTTTTTTCACCAAGTTAACTAGAACCAAAAACTTAAACATTTTTATCTGAACGCGGACGGCCGGACAGACGCCCTGACGGACGGACGGACGGGCGGACGGACAGACGGACGGAAATTGGTATTACATAGGCTCGCATCTGCTTCGCAGCTCGCCAAAAACACAGTTCATTTCAACCGTCAAAATGCAGAGGGAAAGTAATACATACATACACATAGTGTACCCGTGTGTATGCATGAAGTTAACAGCTTGCTCGCGGCTATTTCACGGATGTAGTATTTCAGAAAACTCTTCTTTCTCAGCGATGATTAGGTTCCAACCACCGTTAGTAATGACACAAAACTCCTCTTAACCTGAGAATGAAAGCATACCAGGCTCCACGATTTCACAGGATGCTTCATACTATGGTCTACTTTCAATCAAGTGGACTATTTTATAATATTTTGTTCAGTTTTTGAGTGTCTGCTAATGATCCTATATGCCTTTCAAAAAAGACTGCCAACCTCTCATGTTCTTTCTGTCTAATCTTGGCCTGTAGTTCACTCTTGCGATGTTTCTCATTCTCTAAGCGGTCCTGGTCAGACTTCTGGTCTCGATTCAGCTTGTCTAATTCCTGGTGGAGCTGAGAGGCTCGGATGCCTGCCTCTTTCTTCAAGCGGTGATACTCATTCACCTGGATAAGAACCAAAAAGTATTAATCAGAAGTTTACATTAAAGGTTAGTGTAGAAAAGCAAAGGACAATCAAGCTAAATTTCAGAGCAAAATTGAATACCTTTCTTCATTGCCCTTTGAAGAATGTCAAAATCAAAGCTGTAAGCAATCCCATCAGCATTTATTACCTAAAGAATATGCTTATGAAAGACGCTAATGAATATGCTAATCTACAATACGATATTGTGTGGCTTGGCCGAAATCTGTCAACCGTTGCGCATAAGGTGCTTTGCTGAACAATGCATGTGACTTGGGTCGGCAGAAAATCATCGTTGAAATTTTCCATGGAGATCGTTCAAATTGTAGCACTAGCGTTTGAAACAACATATTAAGCTGAAATTCGGAATATACTTAGATGATATAAGTGTTCAACTGCTCGTGAAATAACAATTTCGAGAAATTCCTAGAAATAGATATAAATACAGAGATTTGGGGAATTTTTTGAACGATTTCTTCCAGACTTGAAGGTCAGCTATACCGGTAACCAGTATTGACATTTCGGCATCGATGACAGCGATTTTGTGACTGACATGAAGCTAAGAATTTATTGTTCCGTTATAATTTAACTTTTCAATCATACTGGGCATATTTTCTGAGAAACACAATGTTCAAAAGGCCATGTTTTTTGTGGTGCATGAATTTCACTGCTATGCTATAGCGTCTAAGTACGTAATCAGATTAGCTTTGCTAAACAACGGCAGATGCTTTGCCTTAGCAACCACATGACTGACTGCAAGGAATTGATTACTCAAAAAAACAAAACCGAAAACAAAACAAAACAAAACACCCCCCCCCAAACAAAATTACACGGTCTTGCCAAGGTCTACTTCATAAAGCAAATAGAGAAATTATTATGTTGATCTGCACTCAGTTCAGCCAAAGTCAGTAGTAGACAGTGTCCATAGCAAGTAAATCACCTCTCCATTCACAATGGTAACTTGGTGACTTGTAATGGACTTGCAGGGACCTTTGGTAGACTCTACTACAACATTGGAAGTAGACTCCTTATAATCCATTACTGAGCTGGAACCATGCATTCAATGCTCTGTCGACCAATTGGGTTACCAAAAAACATGCATTCCTTGAATTCAAGAACACGTGTGACATATGCGCAAACATGGTTCTGCCTGAAAATTGCCTGGGTCCATCAGTTACGGGGTTTGACTCATGCACCATGGTACATGGGTTCGAACCCTAACAAGGGGAACATGGTGCTGGTGTTCTTGGGCAAGACACGTTACTACAATTGCCTTGCTCCCTCCAGAAGTACATGGGTACATGGGTCTGAACCCAGATAAGGGGGACATGGTGCTTACGTTTTTGGGCAAGACACCTTACTACAATTGCCTTGCTCCATCCAGAAGTACATGGGTACATGGGTCTGAACCCAGATAAGGGGGACATGGTGCTGGTGTTCTTGGGCAAGACACGTTACTACAATTGCCTTGCTCCATCCAGAAGTACATGGGTACATGGGTCTGAACCCAGATAAGGGGGACATGGTGCTGGTGTTCTTGGGCAAGACACCTTACTACAATTGCCTTACTCCATCCAGAAGTACATGGGTACATGGGTCTGAACCCAGATAAGGGGGACATGGTGCTGGTGTTCTTGGGCAAGACACCTTACTACAATTGCCTTACTCCATCCAGAAGTACATGGGTACATGGGTCTGAACCCAGATAAGGGGGACATGGTGCTGGTGTTCTTGGGCAAGACACCTTACTACAATTGCCTTGCTCCATCCAGAAGTACATGGGTACATGGGTCTGAACCCAGATAAGGGGGACATGGTGCTGGTGTTCTTGGGCAAGACACGTTACTACAATTGCCTTGCTCCATCCAGAAGTACATGGGTACATGGGTCTGAACCCAGATAAGGGGGACATGGTGCTTGCGTTTTTGGCCAAGACACCTTACTACAATTGCCTTGCTCCATCCAGAAGTACATGGGTACATGGGTCTGAACCCAGATAAGGGGGACATGGTGCTGGTGTTCTTGGGCAAGACACCTTACTACAATTGCCTTGCTCCATCCAGAAGTACATGGGTACATGGGTCTGAACCCAGATAAGGGGGACATGGTGCTGGTGTTCTTGGGCAAGACACGTTACTACAATTGCCTTGCTCCATCCAGAAGTACATGGGTACATGGGTTTGAACCCAGATAAGGGGAACATGGTGTTTGTGTTTTTGGGCAAGATACTTTACTTCAATGGCCTCTCTTCACCCAGGAGTATAAATGGGTACCTGTGACGGTAGAGACCAGATTGCACTGATCTCGAGCTGCTGCAGAAATAATGGTCTCATAGCCTGATAAACAGGGACAATTGTGAAGCACTTTAAGACCTTTGGTATAGCACCATGTTATTGTTGTATTACTTATTTGGACACCAAAATAGTCTTGTTGGGACATTTGGTGAGAGACAGCTGGCTGCCTTGTATCTTGGACCTACCTGTTCCTCTTCTAGCTCCAGATCACGTCCCTGGCTCTGACTCTCTTCTTCAATTCTCTCCTCGTACTCCAATCGCTTGGCTTCCACTGCCTCCAATTCCGACTCCAGCTCCCTGATCTCTCCCATGTGACTCTCATTGGCCTTCTTGGCACTCTTCAAGGATTTCCTGCAATTTACATACAAGTATTTCAATACATCACTTTGATCTGTTTTTAACAGTACATCTCTAATTTTGACCAATGCCGAAGCAAAACCTGAGATATAACCAAAGTTTCACTTCGTGTTAACTATTACGCAGAACTTCGGAAAAACAGCTAGCAGCTGTCTATTGGGTACCATGCAGCTTATTTTAAGTCTTTGGATCTTCATAATAAACTGGTGCCTTGTGTTCCTTCTTCTATTCTGTAATTTATTAGACAAATATCAATGACTCGAATTGACTTGAGCATAAAATTTGACTCGACCACACACTGTGACTCGACTCGACTCTCGAGTCCGACTTGACCTTATGACTCGACTCGAGTCACCTCCTTAAAATGACTTGACTTTAGTCTCAAACTTTGTTGACTTGTTACAACTCTGAGAATCAAACAAGTAAAGTGTTCTTCTACCCAAATGGTACTTTTGGATTAGGCGAGGATTAACCAATTCCAAAATAAAACAAAGAAAATAGAGAGAACAAATGAGCCTCTTACTTTGCTGTTTCCAGTTTCTTGATCATATGAGAGGTCTTCTCTTTAGCTTTGATGAAGAGCGGTTTCTTCTTGTTCAACTCCACTTCCTAGGGGGATGGTAAAATTACATGGTTCTTATACACATTGCATCACATCCTATGCTTCAACTCTCTTGAATAAAGATACAGTCACTTATGTTATAGTCTTCTTAAAAAAATAATAATTCAGTCAGAAGCATTTGAGGAGCCACTTTAACTTTGTTAAGAACTTGAACATGTTTCAGCTCCTCCTTCTGATCTCAAAATGTAATTGTTGTAACATCTAGTATTGCTTTGTAATTAAAATCATTAATATTCTCATCTATGAAAAAGTTTGAATAAGTGCTCTTCCCTAGCCATAGTCAGTGAAAAACAAGATACCCTAAGTTGAAAATATGAAATTCTGTGCGAATGCACATTTGTGTGAAACTAATGTCCAAACACCAACAAGACATCGGACTACAAGCTCATAAAGGTTCAGCATAACAAAAGGAAAGCAATTACAAGTTGATGACATTGGTATCAATATTGAGGAGGGGAAGGCTCAATATTATTTTAGTATACACGCATGATCATAAGTAAAAAGGAAAGAACCAACTCTGAAGCTTTAAAGTGTTATAATGGGGGTAAAAAAAAGGAATGTTTTCCAGATGCTAAGACAGCTTAATACACTCAAACAAAATAGAAAGTTCCCCCTTCCAATACTTTTTTCTCTATCTCAAAAAATACCGATCACCTCTCACTTACATGTAAATAACGACTAATCAGTACAGAAATTCCTAAGCAAACCAGCCATACTCTTTATTTGGCCCAAAACAGTGATAATGTGTACGAATGTATGCAATTTATGACAAATGATACCGAAAACAGTTGCACTTTTGTATACGTGCAAGTTGTGGTTCACACTCACCTTGCACACATGCAACAGTGCAACTTTTTTTCGGTACCACTTGTCATGAATTGCATAATTTTGTACACATTATCACTGTTTTGGGCCAAACAAAGAATATGGCTGGATTGCTAAGGAATTTCTGTACTGATCAGTCATAATTTGAGCAAGATGTGCCCAGTAGTTTTTGAGTTAGACAAAAAAGTATTGAGGGGAGACTTTCTTTTTTGGTTCAGTGCATGATCTCATTACCTTTTTAGAGATATGGTGGACACAATAGGAGGGCCCTAACTTTCCCAATAGTACCAAAAGCAAATAGCACCCTCTTCTTGTGTCTGCCAAATCTCCGAAAAGCTAATTCTTGCACTCTAATTTATATCAAACAAACCTTTTCTCGTGTGTCTTTCTCTATTGCAGCTAGTTCTCGTGTCAGTTGTCCCAACTCTTTCTTCTTATCCCGGATCCTGTCCTCCACTTTGTCTCTCCTATCGCTGGCTCGGTGGAGTTCGTCGTTTCGTCCCTTCAGCTCCTCGCTGAATCGCTTGATGTCGTTCTGGTTGTGGTAGAGCTTGAACAGCTGGTACTCCAGTTGCATGTCAAGCTGGGTGGAATTTGGAAATAGACGTCAAACATATTTGGAAAAGAACTGACATGGCGCCATTGAGAGACGACTAGGCCAAAGCTACGTGCTTTACAGGATATCTGTCTTTAACCCTAACGCCCTAGGCATTTTTGCTAGGATGCAACCTCAATCCTTCAAAATCCTCCAACTGCATCCATGTAAAAATTGCATTCAGCCTCAATCCTACAAAATCCTCCATTATTTGAGTGTGGTACTTGGAGGGGTGACCAAAGCTACGTGCTTTACAGGATATCTGTCTTTAACCCTAACTCCTTAGGCATATTTGCTAGGATGCAACCTCAATCCTGCAAAATCCTCCAACTGCCTCCATGTACGAATTGCATACAGCCTCAATCCTGCAACATCCTACAGCAATTGCCATCAATTTGTTGAGACAGAGCCAGTGCCATCCTGGAGAAGTGCAGAGGATTTCAAGTATAATGTAGGCCCAAATTTATGCACGGTTGAGCATAAACAACACACGGTCCTGCCTAAGACCTTGACACACTGCATCCTCCAAAAGTCGGCAATACATTTTTGGCATGCACATGTAGCCTCAATCCTGCAAAATCCTCCATTTTGCAAAGAGGATTTTGCAGGATTTTGGAAGGCTAGGATTAAACATGGTTTGGTAGAGATGTGCCAAAAATTGAAACATGACGATCACAATGCGCATGAAGCTAATGAACAACTTGCAGCAACGTACTTGTACATCACTCCATGATTTCTAAATCTGCCAACAGAAAATTTCATTTATCATTGATTTTAAAAGGGAAAAAATCCACAACCCTGAACTCAACTTTTTTCTTTAGACATGGGATCACATTGTATTATGATGAAAATTAGCAGTGCTTAACCCACATTCTCTACATGTAGTTCACCTTCTTCAACATCAATGGCCATTGCATAAAACCCTCAAAGTTTATTCTAGAGTAAGCTCAGAAAAATGTCCGTCCCTGACAAAGCCACAAATATCCGTCTCTTTAGTTTTAATCAGTGACGTAGTTGAGTGTGGAGTGCTGTGGCTTCGTGGTTGAGGGCACTGGATTCATGGTCTGCAGATAAAGCTGCAGGTTGTGGGCTCGAGTCCAGCCTGGGGTCATGGTGCATGTGCCCTTGGGCAAGGCACTTTGTCACGCATTGCTTCTCTCCACCCAGGAGTAAATGGGTACCTCCGAAGGTAAGGGCCATATGCGCTGATATCGAGCTGCTGCAGAAGTGGTCTTTTGGCCTGATGAACAGAGGTAATAATTGTAAAGCGCTCTGACACCTTTGGGGAAAGGCGCTAAAGTCCATCACAAGTAGGGTCACAAGTCCGTTCAGATGTAGGGCCTAAATCACAAGTCCTTTCACAAGTCAAGTCACAAATACCAGGAATGGTTTTTTTTAACTGTTGATTTGAATAGCTTGTGACATGACTTGGAGACTGCAAGACTGTGATGGACTTGTGAGGACTTGTGATGGACCTAGTAAAACAATGATTTCAATGATTTGCTCTCTCGTTTTACAAGTGACGGAACCCTTGCAACTCACCAAGTCTTCCTTGAGTTTCTGATAGCGATCCATCTCTTCTTTCTCCAGCCTGGCCTCCTTGCGCTCGGCAGCGATGCCTTTCTTCTTGTGATAGTTGAACTGCGTGTCCTCCTCTGCCTTCAGCATCTCCGCCTTTCTCTTGTCATAATCGCTCTTCAGCTCCCCAGATCGGCTGATCTCCTCAAAGAGCGCCGTGCGTTCCTTGGGGTTCTTCATGGCGATGGACTCCACTGCACCCTGCAACGGTAGTTAGTTTCATTAAAGGGAATATACAACATTTGCAAACATCGGAAAACAAAACAACCAAATTTTTACGAAAATACCTTACTAGGATGTTGGTAAATGACAGTCTAAAGCATCCTGTAAAATTATGGCACCTGGTGTGAAGTCATTTTCAAGAAAAGTGGTATTTTGTCCGCCGACCAGCGTTGGAAACACCCTATTTTTCAACTACTGCTTTAAATTTACCATTTTTTTTTCTCAGTCCAAATTTTGTTTGCTATTGATTACATGTTCATGAACGGGTGCAGGCCAGCTAGATTGGTTTCCTTACCTTACAATTTTTCGGCATCTATAAATTGATTCATTTCATTTTAGTGGAGTCAGGGAACTAGACTACTTGAATATTTTGTTTTTCTTGGTTTTTCCAGCATTTCGAACACAATCCTTCAAACATGTCAGTGTAACAATATTTGATCTATTATACTAACCCCTCAAATAGTTCATTTCTGAAATTTAAAGCAAAAGCCAATGATGTACATTCCCTTTTTGATTCTTCCAAAGTGCACCACTGTGCAAAGTGCATTCTTTTAGGGCCGTTGATATTCGCTTCACAGGAAAAAGTCCTGGAATTCACATTTGAAAAAAAAAAAAAAGTTGTGTAAGGCCAAAAAAAAAAATAAGTCGGTCTCTGGTCAGCGCGCGCGTCGCTTTTAATCATGCGCGTCGATCTTTTTTTTCTCCAAAATGTTCCGCGGTAGCTCCAACAGCGCCCTCTATTTCCGCACCTCCTCCATTTTTTTTTACCAAAAAGCACCAAGGAATGGGAAATTGCACCAAGGCAAATGATCGAAAGCACCAAGGCAAATTATGGAGGACACCAATGTACATGAGGACACCAAAAAAGCAAAATAGTACCTACCTTGTCTGTACAATCCAAGCTTGAAAAAAAAAAAAAGCCGCGTGGCCGCGTCAATTCCGGAACTTTGGTCTGACCAGAGACCGAATATTTTTTTTTGTGGCCTAATTGAGTAATTTTTGGTTTTTTTCATGTAATATTTTTGTTTTTAACCATATGTACCGTGATACGTATCGTACCACGACTCAAGTATCGTGACACGTATCGTATCATGATAAAGTGGTATCACTACACCCCCAGATTTTATCACTATGCACGTATGTATTGAGCATGAAGGGATGAACCGAACACATGGACGTACCCTGGTAGTGGTTTAATATTTGGTAAATGTATCAAATGCACTGCATAAAAAATACAATCACGTTTGTATCCAATTCTGCAATTAGGCAAATTTACGGCTTGTGGAGTGGAACATCTGTAACTTCATGAAACTATTCTTTGCATAGCACTAATGCAAAAAAATGCATTATTTGTTTTATACAACTCCTAAATAAATCCTGATTATCTGATTGGTTATAGTGTGGCCATGCAATGGAACTTCTATTTCCCGTTTTTCTAATTTCTATTTCTATTTCTAATTTTGCAGTGCGGCCGGGCCGCGATATTTTTTTTACACAACTATCTGGGGTACTTTGTGCGCTTTCCTATGGGGCGTGGTTTTTATAACCAGGCTTGAGTGAAGGCTACATTTTTCAATTTGGTATGGATTTTTGACTTTATTTCCCTTTTTAAAAAATCCTCCAGAGATTCCGATCAGAAAAGAAAAAGAAAATTGCTGCTATACAAGTAGTATCCGACTGAAAAATAACATTTAAAGATGAAACTTTAACTTGTTGAAAACAAAGAGCAAAATCTGAAGGAGCAGAGCAAGTAATCGAACACGGGATCTCTGATCAATAGCCAGCATGCCTAACCACTAGGCAACGGCGATGCTCAACCAGACCCTGCAATTCATAAATTATATACTTTTACACATGTGGAGAGAGTATACGCGCGCGCGCACGTAGTTAAAATGTTACAGGATTGTAGAGCACTGCTTTGCGGCGCTCTACCATCCTTTAACCTTGATTCAAGTCGCCTGAAAAATGGGTACCCTGCACTATTGTGTAAATAAAATATTCGCAGCCAGGCCATGGGTTGGGATACATACTTCAATGACATGTGATCAGCAACCCACCAATCAGATGATGGGGAATTTATTCAGGCGTTGTATAATCATCCATGTCCATGCCAATAATTTACCAAAATGGTGAATATTAGCCAATTTGATATGCTGATCCAATGGCCCTATTTGCTAAGCATCTTGGCGCCCTCTAGAATTCCTAAACACAGTTAAAACTTTCTTTTCCAAGGATTCCTGCATTGATTGAGCAGCAATAAGGCAACCATTATAATCATCATGTCACTAACCTGGAAAACCAGAAAGTTTCTGGCTTTGATGAGGATGCCAATTTTCTCCAGCTTTTCTGTGTAGTCGGCCGCAGAAACCACTTTGTTGTTGATACGGTGTTCCGAAGAGGCTCCCATAATGCTGTAGAAAAACAGTACAAAGGATTGTCAAATAGAGTCCGATGTTACTTACAGGTATATACCATTTCGTCTGTAGATGTTCACACATGGATCACTATCTATCAAATCAATAATGGGGAGCCTAAGAACTGACCGAAACCGACCCGACTGAACGCGACAAACGCGGTAAAACCGAGGAGTGTCATGGCCTAGCGGTTAAGAGCACCGGACTCATGCTCTGGTGTTTCAGAGGCAACAGTGAGGTGGATTC
The DNA here is from genome assembly GCA_029964075.1 of Patiria pectinifera. Lineage (NCBI taxonomy): Eukaryota > Metazoa > Echinodermata > Asteroidea > Valvatida > Asterinidae > Patiria > Patiria pectinifera. Next base: position 2,654,523 of record CM057149.1, read on the forward strand.
GAGCCCGCCGGCGGACACTTGTGCTCTTAAGCAAGGCACTTAACCATTATTGCTTCGTCCTTCGGATGGGACGTTAAGCCGTAGGTCCCGTGTGTTGCATAAATGAACCCAGTAAACACTTATTGCTAAGAGAAGGGGTTTGCCCCGGTGTTTCTGGCCTCCTGTATAAACTCCAACATGGAGAATTTAGGAGAAGAACCAACCAAAACCAAAACCGACATGACGCGAAGTCCGATTCAGGATGGGTTTGCACAACATTATTGCAGACGCCCATGGTAATAAAAATGTTTGCTTTTTTGTCATTAAAATAAAACACACAATTTGTTCATTAAGGGAAAAAAACAATTTGTTGAAGAGTGGACAGTACATTTGTGTACAGTGTAATGGGCTCTGTGCACAAGTACACCGACAACGGTATGAAAGGGAGAGACCACTGTTGGGAGAGACACATTCAAACGCACTGCCGATGACAACCGACGCTCACACAACAGGGATGTGATTGGTCTGTAACAAAAAAACCTGAACATTTTATGCATGAAGTGCAAAACCCGGCGAGCGCGAAGCGCGAAGCCATTACGGGGTCCGGGGTCCGGGGCCCGCTTAAGGGCCCCGGAAAATTTTTGATTTTAGATGCTCTGTGGTGCAATCTGAGGCAATTACTGGGCACTTTCCTCTGAAATTCTGAAGCAGGATTTGTTTTAATTTTATGAAGAATTTTCCCTTATTTGTTAAAATGTACTCTTGTTCTAATAAAGTTTTTTCTGTACTCAAAGTTGAGAACCATGCTGTTCTCCCCAGGATTTTTTTCAAACCTGTGGGGGAATTTTTGTTGTGATACAACAACCCGCGAAGCCACGGCGTGGGTTCGGGGCCCACTTAAGGGCCCCGAAATTTTTTGAACTTTAGAAGCTTTCTGGTGCATTTTAGAGCATTTCAGAGGAGATCTTGTAATTTTTTTGTAAAAAAAAATCAAAATTGTATAATGTAAACTTAAATCACTTCTGCTTCCGATAACATGCCTTTCAAAATAGCGTCGGTAGTATTGTTGGAAAAAATTATTTCACCATTTCTATATTTGTAGTATCACTAGTAAAGCAAGGAATCGTTTATATTTCATGTATTTTGTGCCTGGATTATTCTCATTTGCGCCACAAAAATTATCAAGACTAGCCATCAAAAGTGATTAAAACTTGCCTCACCTACTTAATATATTTGAGGTGGGTCATTCCACAATTATGCTTAACGTACATCATGGCCGCTAGCGCCGCAAACATTCAGTCTGGCCGGCCGTACAACGCGCCGTACAACGCGCCGTACACACGGCCGGCCCGGCGCGGTATCAGTGTGCATTGCTGCACTGTGTACGGCCCATCCCGTGTGGCCGAAAATTCTGCCGGACTGCAGAAACACACTACGATGTTTCTCCACAGGTTCGAGTTTTGCAATCTCGTCATTTCAATGGAAAATACATACACAGAAAATGAAGATCACGTTCTGTGAATTAATTTTCAGAAATCCTCTTTTTCCATCGATGGTTGTTTTACTATTTTTACGATCCAACTTTGGCCGATTGATTCCGCACGGAAAACGAACCTGTGAGTACTTGCAGTAGTCACTGGTTCCGATCCTTCATCATAGCATTGATTCTGTTAGCACGCAAAGGGTACCAGCTAGTGTACCATGCTGCACTTGTCTGCACACCTGACCAGCGCAACACGTGCATCTTAAGTACCGACACAGGAACTAGACCTACATAACCACAACCTCGGCCCCGAGCGAAAAATCACATAATCGCACTAATGGCAACCGCATGGTCTTCAACTTCGTGCTCACATTGGGTGTTCAATATGTGCGTGTGGCATACATATCCATCAACGAAGTTTCTGTCCGTAAGTAAATTTCGGATATTTCGGCAAGCAAAACTCATTATGAATAATTAATTAGCACATTCTACCCCCCTATTTTCTCAACGGATTCACACGATTCACGTTGGTGGACTTTTGAGGCCCAAAAAAACGGATTTCCAGAAAAAAACGGAGAAATCACATCCCTGACACAAAGACGCTATGGCTTCGTACACATTCACAATAGAGTTAGTCGTGCGTACTTCGCGCCATACGCACTCAAACAATTATGCACATGCGGTGTCTCCGCACACTAAAGCTCTCGAAAGGGGTAAAAAGCTGTTGCTTTTACATTCTGGTGAAGTTGGTCTCTGTTCCGTCCTCCTCAGCATAGACAGCAGTTACAGTTGCTCGGTTGGAGGCTGGCTTGCCAATGGGGGCGCCATGGATGAGATCAGACAGACGCTTCACTCGCAGATTAGAAGTTCTCTCCCCAAGGACAAAGCTGATTGCATCCATAAGGTTGGATTTGCCTGAAGTAATTAAACGGGGGAAAAAAATGTTTATCACACATTCAGGGGTCAAAACACCAGTGTTCTCCAACCTGTAAAAATAACCTGGTGCCCCGCCATGCTTTCTGAGACACCCGCCAAGCTTAAAAAGTTGCTGCCATGCTTAAAAAGTTGCCCGCCATGTTTTACAAAAAAATATAAAAAATAATAAAAAAGACAAACAAGTAGGACTTCCCTTACCCTCCAGGGTATATTTTGGCCAGAAACTCTGTCAAAAGCAATAACATGTAACACTTGTCAAAATGACAAGCCTGCCCATTGTAGCAATCCATCAGGTAAAAACTCTCAAGGCCAAACTGCCTCAGAGTCCCTGGTCACTGATGTGTTAAAAAAGATGATGCTGAGCCATTGTACTTAACTGTTACTGTTTTAGAATGGCCTAAAAGCTGTTATCCATACACAAATTACATGTTCATCTGCAATTAGCGCCCCCTAGCACAAAGAACTGTATGACTGCAAATAGTGCCCCTAACATATATCTGCCTTTTGACGGTGCACCGACCTTTAATTTTCAAAGTTTGAAAACACTGAAACACCATTCATAAATATCTGGGAAAGTTTATCCATTCTTATTGGTCAAGAGCCTGCCATCTGGGAGATTTTAACCATGCATTGGGGCACCTCGTCTGAGTATCATCCGTTGTTTAACAGACCCTGCAGTCTCCGCAACAATGTGTAATATATATGTGAGCATGCAAATTGTATGCGACCACGTGCACCATCCAATCGGGGTTGGCGTTAGAAATTGTGAAGTCTTTTTAAGCAGAAACTCAGACTAAGCTGTTGATTGTTCAATTGGCTGCCATATTTGTGTAATACAATGGGTTACCGCAGACGCGATATAGAAGGCGCTTGCTGAATGGTCAGTATCTGTAAGTCAAGACACAGTCTTGTTTTGCATAATCAACTGCCAAATCTGTCCACATGATCGACATCAAAAAAATAAAAAAATTTCCTACCTACCTTCCCTATTTTCAAATGCCATGAAAATCAGAAACAGAACAATTGGGTTTTTTTCGCCTAAAAGATAATGGGATACGTTTATTCCAGAATTTAGACGAAAAAGGGCTTCAAATGTTCTAGAGCCAGAATTAAGGCCAAAGCTGAAGAATTTTTTTGAGAAAGATGCAAGTAATTTGTCTATCCTACTGCATAGCAGGCAGCAGGGCAATTCCACACCAAAGTGGACATGACACCAAAAAATTCAAATACATGTGATTTAAACAAATTTGGCATCAAATGAAAGCTAAAAGTCTATATTTTCAAGATTTGAAGTCGGAATTTATTTTTTTATACATTTCGGTACCAAAAACTAGGATTATGTAATAATCCTGTTTTAATCCTAAAAATGTGATTAATAGTGATATGAAAGTATTCTACCAATAGACACACAAAAATATGCACTAATGCCATCAGTTTCTGTCATGAGGAAGTATTGGTCTTGAAAAACCGACTAAAACTTGTTTTTAGCATTTTGTGTAATTTGTTTCGCTTCAGTGACTTCTAATATTTCAGCCTTCAAAAATGTCCTTCCGTTACCGAAAAAATACATATTTTTAATTTATTTTTAAAACTTGCATTATGAATGCATTGAAAGTTATTGTGCAAAGCAAGTTTAGGTAAGCCTTCACTATGACATTATAACTGACACTGCTGTACTTCTCGTTTTTTAATTACAATTAATTAAATCACGTCCTTCCGTTACCAAATTGGTAACGGAAGGACGGTAACGGAAGGACAAATCGTATTTTTATCAAGTGTTACGACATTTGCGCTCATGTTTGAATAATGAAAATCACTGCAAATACATGCATGTATAATGAGCATTGAAAGGACATTCATGTGACCCACCTTCACAAAAGCGGGATAAGCAGGGCAAGGTGTTTATTACAATTTGAAGGCACAGGCATGTGCAACATGTACAATGTACATGTACATATATGCCGATGTACCAGTACTTGTACATGTATGGAGTTGTTGCAGAAAATCAAATCATAAAGTTGCTGCCATCAGCATTCATGGACAATACAGAAAGATAAGAATTCTGTGAAGCCATTCCAGAAGCAAATTAAGTCAAAAATGAGATGGCAGAAAGTACCGGTACTTTGGGGCACTTTCATTCAATTTACATGTGTAAGACATGTGAGGTGCAGTCTTTGACAAATTATGCCCAAGTTAACAACTTCAGTTTGGATGTTTATACATTAATTGTTACTACTCTAAATCATTGTAATTTGATTTCAAACATTGATTTTAGAGTTCAATTAAAAGCAACACCTAACTGAAGCCATCAGTTCTACCGGTAGATGTTTTGACCTTAAATGTACACGATGTAGGCTGGTCGCCCCCCCCCCCACCCTTTAGGTAAACCTTTGAACCTACCGGTATTATTATTAAAGTTGTTGGTGAACATGTAACCAATATACTCAAGAGTTCAAATACTGTGTATTTAAACTTTTAAGGATTGAGGTGATGGGTTTGAAGTCTATTTCTGTAGCAGTCCTGTGTTCGTGAATTATGTGTTTTGGGTTGTTTTCGTTTTTCTTTTGTTATCATTAATTAGCAGTCCTCTATCTTTATCTCAATAGTTTCTTGGGTATAATTATTTATGCCAGGTCTGCATATTGTTGATTTCACATTCAGTTACACATTTAAGTAATTTGTTTCACTTGTATAATTAGTGTAAATTCACATTTTGTTTATGCTATAATTGAGTAAACCTTTTGTCCTTCCGTTACCGTCCTTCCGTTACCAAATTATAATCTGCTTAAAATGTTGTAATTATATAACCGAAACACTTAAAGTCAAATGAAAGGCGGTATAGTATAGATAAAGCTTCAGGGATTCCATTTCCTACCTTTAAAATATAATTGCCCCATAAAATTCACAGAGTTTTTGCAAAACGCGAGTAAGTTGGAAAACCCTTGTCCGTTTTACCGTCCTTCCGTTACCGACCTCATTAATATTCATAATTCATAAACGAGAGGCATTCATGCCCCCCAAAAGTGTGGAAAATGAAAGTAGCATTATAGCAATACAATTGTGACATTTGTTTGCTGTAACTATGAACAGTGTCTGTGATACACACATTTGAAATTTTGTTTAATGAGTGAAAACGTCCTTCCGTTACCGTGGAATCGCCCAGCAGACTCAAAAAATGATAGTGCTAGAAGGCACATGGATGCCTTCTACGTGTAGTACTAATTCTACAAGTCATTGCAAACTTGTTGAAAAGCCATGAATCTGGGACTGAGAAACATTTCCAATATTGTTTAGAAAAACTTTCAAATTGCACTCAATTCCCCATAGTAATTTGTACACAACCAAAGAAGTGGCATCAAGATACAGTCGTTTTCCTAGTTCCAGATTTGTCCCAGTTCTGGATAGCTTCAAATAAAAACCTACCCCTTTTGAATTGGTTTTCATTTTTTTTTTTTTTTGACGAAGTGCATTTTGAAAAGGAAAATGTAAGTTTCTTGATACACAAAAGATCTTTTCAATAAAATCTATAGAGAAGGAATTTTGGCCAGATTTCTGACTCACATTTTGTTTACCATCATTATTTACCCAGAATATTAATCTGCCAGAGCCACAACAGTTTACTTCTCATTTTATCAGAATCCACTCTACAGTAAATTTTTCTAACGCAGAATAGTCGTATTCTGTGTACCACATTGGTGCGAAACCCAATCTGCCCACGCGTACAGAGTGCGGTGAACACGTGGTACATATACAATACGTGCATACCATTTATACTATAGCACGCGGTTACCAGCACTAGCACTGCATGATACCAACGACTGACTGTGGCCGTTTTCCCAAACACTTTCTTAATATCTATCTATTGTTAGTACATAGTGACATCACGTATGATTTTACCTGATTCTAGTTAGTGCTTCAGAATAATGAATAATGAAAAAAAGCATCATTGTTTTTCAAAATCAGCAGGACGGTTTTCTATGACTTTCATTCCCTCGGCCCAATGTCACTTGAATTCATGGATTAGTTGAGACTTGAGCCGAAAGCTGACTGAATCAGTGAATGAATGTCGATTCATCATGTTCATTGATTGTGATCCGAAACTAGAAAAAACGGAAAAAATTCCGTACTCGGACGTCACTTTTTTCAGTTAATTTTCTAGCGCCAAAAGTTACATCTTTTATGGTTATTCCTCCACTTTCCTTCCTCTACTCTCACCCTCTCCTTTCCTTAATTTCTATTTATTAATCAGTCAGTTACTTCATCGGGATTCGAACCTCTGACGCTTGCTTGATACACGAGATTCTTAACCGCTAGGCCGCGCACGATCGCTGTTGCAATAATCAATCTTTGGACGTATTTGAAGTATCCATTGAAATAAACTAAATATTCATGAAAAAAATAAATATTCATAATGACGTACTGCACTATCATTGGCAGGCTCATGCGACGTCATGGTTGTTGATGTCACGTGTATAACGTACCGCTGTCTTTCAGCCACTACAATCAGTTTTGACCGGCTGCTTCAAGTTAGTTCTGCACGACGTACATGTATGCATCCAAAATGTGCTCTAAAAACACATTTTGAGTAAATTTTGGAAAAATTCTGCTATCCGGACACCACTTTTTTCAATTAATTTTCTAGCGCCAAAAGTTACCTCTTTTATGGTTATTCCCTCCACTTTCCCTCCTCTACTCTCACCCCGTCCTTTCCTTAATTTCTATCTATCAATCAGTCGCTCACTTCCTCGAGATTCGAACCTCGGACGCTTGCTTGATACACGAGTCTCTTAACCGCTAGGCCGCGCACGATCGCTGTTGCAATGATCAATCTTTGGACGTATTTGAAGTATCCATTGAAATAAACTAAATATTCATGAGAAAATAAATATTCATAATGACGTATTGCACTATCATTGGCCGGCTCATGCGACGTCTCATGCGACGTCATGGTTATCGATGTCATGCGTATAACTACCGCTGTTCCAGACACTTCAATCAGTTTTGACCGGCTGCTTCAACTCAGATCTGCACTACATGTGCATGCAAAATGTGCTCCAAAAACACATTTTTACCAATTTTTTTTCGCATGTCCACTCTTTCCTGGATTCCTCTTGGTTGAAATCACAAGGTGAGGTGAAAATTTGGATGTTTGGCGGCAGGAAAGTGGTGTCCGGTTGGCAGAATTTTACCCAAATTTTTTTCACCTTTAAACAGCTTCCTGGATTTCTCTTGGTTCAAATGACAAGGTCAAGAAGGTGAGGTGACTGACAATTAATAATGTTTGGCAGCAGATAAATTGACGTCCGAGAACGGAACTTTTCCCGAAAAAACGACTGTACGACATTCTCTCCATGCACTTTTGGTCAAATGACTAGTGTCTAGTCAACTGAACGGAGAAGAGGCTGGAAAAAAAGTTTGCATCAAAATAAGTACAACAAAGAATCCATATCACAACCGGTTAATGGCATGTTCCGTGAGTTTTACCTGCTCCATTGGGTCCAATGATGGCGGTGAACGGCTTGAAAGGTCCGATTGTTTGTTTGCCGCTGTATGACTTAAAATTCTCTAAAAGAAGTAGCTTCAGGTACCCCATGATTTGTTTTAGGGTACTCCCGTAGACACAGCTATCTTCAGTCGATAAAATTGAATTGTTTCGCAGAATGAGCTAATTTCTTGGACAATTTCGGCACATTTTAGATCCAACTCCATTCGCGGGAAACAGGGGACAACGCATGCGCATGCGCGGTAGCATTTTTTTCACCTCATACTCGGTGAGCTCGAGTAGCTCACCCGCATCAATCGGGTAAAGGCAGACGGGTTAGCCACGACAGCCGGGGGCTAATCGAACGCTAAACCGCCGGTCATCACGATATCCTCACGTCACGTAGCCACTGACAATACGCCGTGTCTGACTGGGTCTTCGTTTGAGATTAACTGCTTTTCATCTCAAAACTCAAAACAGTTGGGTTGGAATTACAGCCTCTAAAGTCGCAATTAACTCAATAAATAATTTTAACTAGGACTTCAATTAAAGTTGATTTTTGGTCTACATGAGATTTCTGCTGCCCTGTTGCCATATTTGCAGACTCGGAACAGGGGGGGGGGGCTGTCAAACCCCCACACCCAGCTCTGTCAATGTTTTTTTCCGTAGAACTTACAAAATGCGAATCCCCCGGCCCCTGCTCTGACAACCCCAAAAATGATACTCAGTCTGGTAATAATGTCCGCCTGCACCTGTGATGTGCACAAAATACGGACAGAGCCAGCTACACTTTTCTGTAATACATGTAAAGTGTTAATAATTTGAATAGCGCCCCCCATTGAGAGTATGGTACGAGCTCCCCCCTCCCCCTCCCCCTCCCAACCTATTGATTTTCCGAGGCCAAGTGTCCGGAGAAAAAAAAACCTGTCTTCATTTCAGATTGTTTTGCTGATGAAAAACTCCCTGCAAAAATTCCTGGATCCGCCCCTAATTTGTCCGGTTTTTTGTAATGAACATTGTATCCGTGTGACTAACGCTGCTCCATCCAAAGGCAGGGTCCGTCCGCGTGATGGGGTGTACGGGAAAAAAAAAATCGCGAACGGCACGGGGCTAACCCGAGTCGATCCGGGTGAGATAATCGAACGCACCTACACAAAATGTCTAGCTCTAATCACTGGCGAGGCGGTAGAGGGCGCTAAATAAGGCCAGTGAGGAATCATTTCCAGTACATTTTTGGAACTTTGGTACAATGAGCTCACGCGAGATTGTCGCTGCATGTATTCAAACTAATGTTGATATTTGTGGAGAGACGATACCACACTCAATCCTACGATGGAAATCCTTACATCCGTACTTACCCATTGAAATGTGCACAAAACACCTCATTATTGCTATGAGACAAGTCTTTTGAAAAGGCCATCTCAAGTTGACGCGCGCTGGCATTCGAACTGAAGTTTTTAACCGAAGGACTCCACTTTTATTATGATCACTTCAAAATAAACGTCCAAACAAAAAGTTATAAACCAAAGTTGTATTGTATTACGTTTAGTGAGTTGAACCTGTTCAGCTTTTACACGGTTTAATTAGTGATCATGTAAATGACGCAGCATTTGTTTAGTTATACATTGTACTACATTAATTATCGTCCGGGTTCAAGGCTTGAAATGAAGTGGACACTGAAACATATTTTGTGCAAAATACCCATGTATGAAAAAAATAACTATCACACCATCTTGTTGATTTATTACTCTTGCAAGTTTACTTCTTGTTTGCATGTCCGTGTTGAAAGCTCCTATCTTGACAACAGAGGACGTTGTTGCTGTGATGTCACTTTGGGCACAAATTCTACAGTTTAGGGATTTTATTTTATATAAATTATTATCTCTAAGTGTGGCTCTATGAAAACACCTGTATCGACTGCTTGCTAGATAACTGGCTTTATGTACGGAATAAACAATGAAACACCAAAAACAGAACAATGAAAGAACTTAATGCTGGCGGCGGCGATGGAAACATTTGGTACTGAAGCAGCCGACCCCGACGCCTCTAGGATGACATCATCGTTTGACAATTAATATGCAAATTAGCATTCAAATAAAAATCAAAGAGGCACGAAAATCACTTACACAAGCAGGACGTAAAATGAAAAATAAAGTTATATTTGTCTCCAGGATGCATTTCAAGGACTGCATTTTTTTGCATTAAAAATGAGTCGCTTACATGCCCAAATGGTTCTGCTCAGTCTACAATAGATACTACACAAACCCACATCAAAGTTGCGTATCACCAGCAACATGCATAAATGTTGAGGGCTGACAGCACGCTATTATTCGACAAATAACGAAGCCTTTCAATGGTCAAGATCCAGTTCAAACTATTACAGTTTTCTTGAATAAGTTTTTATCAAAAACTTGTCATTGCGCGGGAGCGCCATTGGTTCATGTCGCAAGAGGGCGCTGTTCGACGTTAGCGGCTGGTTGCAAAAGCGCCACGCATGCCGCGCGCGCGGACCGTACCGGACGTACATCCACTTCATTTGACTTTTGACAAGCACGTGAAGTAGGGCATAAGCCAGGCCTTCACTATTCTAACATGCAACTGTGAAATAGTAAGTTTTTCTAAGTGTTCGTTTGATAGCAAAAACAACAACACATTGATGGATTGATTGCTTTGGGCTACTCTGTAGAGCGCCAATAATCATATGAAACGAATTTACGAAATGTCCAAAAAGTGCACGTGCTGTTGCTGACACTGTGACAGGGACATGATTTGTGCACACGTGAATAGACATGATAGAGCCGGCCTGATAAACTGGAGGTCAACTGCCCCATAATTAATGTCAACTTCACGACTCAAATACTGGACTTCCTCCGTCGGAAATAATGTAGTATCCAGACGCCACTTCAGCGGTTATGTACAAAGTCTGTGGAGAGTCTAGCTCAAGAAATCTGGACAATTTGCTGGGGAAAAAATGTTGCAACCTGACGCCACTTTTTTCTTCATATCATCTCAATGATTGAAGGTCATTCATTGCAAAAAAGACATGAATCTGGGACTGAGAAACATTTCCAATTTTGTTAGGATATAGGCCTAGCCTACTTAAAAAAAAATTCTTGACTCTCCATAGACTTTGTACACAATCATGGAAAGTGGCGTCGATCGGGCTGCAACATTTTTTCCTTCCTAACAAAATTGAAAATGTCTCTCAGTCATGTCAGTCCCAGATTCAATTCATGTCTTTTCAACATTTTTGAGATGATTGACCTCATTCATTTTCATTGATGATATCCGATAAAAAAGGGCATCAGGATGCAACATTCTTTTCCCTCAATTTTAAAGCCACACAGCCATGACAGCGAAGCACATGCCAAAAATGTTAACACGATGTCAAGCCTGCGCACTTACTTGCTATAGTTCAATGATTGTTTCGTAAAGCATACATGCATATTAGACTACCACATGGGTAACCCAGTTTAGGGACACCATGTTTAACATGTAACATTTTTTTGGAAATCAATGTTGTTGTCAGTTAGTTTTAAAGTATATCAGGTCTCTTAGTGTGTCTTAGTGCCCTTTTGATACCATAATTGAGACACGTAAAATCCATTAGATCTGATTAAAGATATAGTCCATCATTTGTAATTTTTGCATTTTGTTCGTTTGAACAACAAAGGTGTTCAAAATCTAATGAAGGATACTGAACAACTAACCTGATGAAGTTTCAGCTCAGCTTCAGCTGTATATTACGAGAAAAACAGCATTCTAGGATCTCAATTTCAAATCAAAAGTTGCTGAATCATGTTTTGAATTGGGCCTGAATTCAGCGTCCGCGACACGTTCTCGCTGAGCTGATTGCAGCTATACGTGATTTCGCGCACTGATCCGACGAATTATAGCAACCGCGCGCGTCGTGCCAATGCTTGCGCGTGATTCGCCGAATAACAAAAAGAACTACTAATTTAAATTTTCCTACGGTGCGTCTTAAGACGCACCGTTGGAAAGGCCTTCTTTCATTGATTACTTCAAAATGACAGCTTGCCAGAAAGAATAATTTCACTATTTTAATTACTATCTTTCAACCAAGTGTGTTTTTCAACAATAATTACGCCAGTTACTTTTCGGATGGCTGCAAATGATGGACTATAGCTTTAAATGTAGAGTAGATCATTTGCAGTTATCCAAAAAATAACTGACCTAATCATTTTTTTAAAAGCTTACTTGGTAACCCTAACCCCCTAATAGTTCCCAGGACTACCCTGCTACAATGTATATCCGACACAGTCCGATTGGCGACGGTTACTCATTATGAGTTTCCTGCTCAATCCTACACAGTCCCACACAACCCAACTTGACTTGCTAAGTTGTTGGGTAACTGGAAATATAACATGACTGATTGACTGGCCTGCTCAATCCAACAGAATCTAATTGTGCCTTATTTTTCAGTTTCCTGCTGGATCCAACAGAGTCCAACTTGGCATTAATTACCAGTCCCAACAGAATTCTACTCTGACTGTTTTCAGTTGCCTGCTGAATCCAACATGTACAATGGGTTTTAATGCTCAATCCAACAGGACCCTACACATATGTACAATAGTTGGATCCTGTTGGATAGAGCAGGGTTAGGGATAATAATAATTATTAAGATAGTAATGGCACTAAACCCCCTGCGAAATTATTCCTTCTGGCATGCTGTCATTTTGAAGAAAACAATAAAAGAAAGTCATTTCCAAAGATAAGTCAAGTGACGCATTTTTGGAAATTATCGTGATTAGTTTGTTTGTAGTTGGGCGAAGCCGTGAAAGAGTGCGTGAAAGCGTTGACACCACACACACCCACGTGTGGTTGCTATTATTCATCGGTTCAATGAATGAGAATGTGTTCTGTAGGCTGATTTCAGGCGCAATTCAAAATACGACTCTACCTTTTGAATTTGAGATCTTAGAATTTTGTTTTTTCGGAATGTACGGCATTCACAGAGTTAAAACCTTATCAAGTTAGTTGTCAAGCAAGGTTTTGAGCACTTTTGTTGCTTCAAAGGAAACAAATGCACAAATCAGAAATGATCTTCTCTACCTTTTAGTGCAAACCTTCAAGGCTTACCAAAGAACATTGGATATGAGCACTGTGTGACAAGTGAAATTTCCCTTCCTACTTTTAAAAGAAATCGGCAAAAGTCAGGAATCCCCTTATGTTGTAATCAATTCCAAATTATTGTTCCCCTTCAGATTATTCACTTGTCTCGGAGAAATCTCAAGGTAACACACATGGCATCCAATCGAGATGACAAAGGAGAGCTCTCCTTCTCTGAGTGGTGTGATAAGAAGTTCACCAACATGTACAGCCATGATGAGTTTGCTTCTCCATGCCACAAATCCATCGGACAGACTCCCATCAAAGCACGACTTCAGATGACCCCAGCTAAACAAGATGGAAGAAATGCAGATACCGGTACTCTTGGGCATAAGGGGCACAGAAGAGTAACGCAGCCCCCATTTTTTAGCTGCTCTGATGGCAAGAAGACCAGACCTCGAGACGAGGCTCACTTGCGAGCAACGCAATCAACCAACCCTGAAAGATGGCCTAGAATCTCTCCCAAAGTGTCGCAAAAGGATGTGAAGCCTCCATCTGCCAGATGCTGTGACAAGATGAAAAGTCTCTCAGTCAGTGACGAGGCAGGCGGGAGCGCACTTGTACATGATGATACACAGCCTGAGACAAATAAGATCTCACCAAGGAATCCAGTTAAGAAGATTGAAAAGATCAAATGCACAGTCTCTGAAGACGTTCTTGATGAGATGGGGGCAAACGAGAAAAAAGCCCGCAGAGTGTCTGTTGACAGTGGGAGCTCTGGCCAGGAGAGTCACGCCTCCAAGCGAACGTTCAGTGAACTGTCCCCAGGCAGGAAACACACCAGAAGCAGAAAGGGAAAGAAGAGGTTGAGAGGATCAGGAATCTGTCCAAAGAAAACAGAGGAGGTGCAACAACAGGCTGTTGGTAGTCCTGATGTCACATCACATGATTGTGACAATTCCAAAATGAGCAGTGGCGGTGACATGACTAGAGTGATGACAGTTGAGGACATCAGTAACAAGAAGGCTAGTATCCAGACACAAGAAACTCTCTGCACTGCCACTAAGGAGAGATCTAGGACTAAGCCAGGAAAGAACAAAATGGTTGAAAGTGTATCGATGCAGCCTACTGGCAAAGATAGCTCAGGAAAAGTACAGTTTCAGATCAAGAGCAAAACAGTGTTCAGTAAAAACATGTATGTTGATTCGTCAAGAAAATTTGGAGATGTAAGCATATCGACTGGACAGAAACTACATGTAGTGGTAGCAGGGTCAAAAATATCAAGAAAAGATTCTACAGTCGCAAAAGTGGAAGAAACACAATGGAAGGGAGACAGCATATTGACAAGTACATGTATGCATTCATCAAGTTCAAGAAGCCGAGTTGAAGCTGTTACAGGAAAGAAACCAAATGCCAATGAGGAAGGACAAAGATCTGAGTATGCCAAGACCGAGGATAACACAGTTGCAAAAGTGAAGTACCATAAGGACAGTAAAAAGTCAAGAAATGGCAAGTGTCCAGAAGAGGTACGAGTCACAAGGGTTCCATCAGGTGAATATGATGTTGAGTCTTCAGTGGACAGTGAGGGTACCAAATATGAGACTCAGTTTGCCAAAGCATGCGAGGCAGTTTTTGATGATGGTCCTCGGATGTCTAGTAGAGGTGAAAAGGTCGCCAAAGAAGATTGCACTTCAAAATCAGGACCAGTCCAACCTTCTTGTGAAAAGTTATCAAAGAGTAGCAGCAGTACAGGGAAATCAGTGGATAAAGCAAAGGTACACATCGCTGAGCAGAGAAGGAAGAGTGAGGAGTGTGTAAGCAACACCAAGGAAATCCATGTAAAATGCAAAATGGAAAAACACAAGCTTAGTCCACCTACTGCAACAAGCCGTCATGGTGGCCTAGTGGCAGAAAAGAGCTCAGTGAATTCCATCCCAAGAGCCAAAGGTGCCGGCACCAAAGAAGTCCAGGATGGCAAGAAGGTTACAAAAGACAAAAGAGCTGATTGCCGCTCTCCATCACCAAAAGACGAGTCATCTGTCGGGGCCAGTTTCTTCACCAAACGTGTGCTTGATTCTGTTCTAAAACCACTGTCCTTGCCTAGATCAGCAGCAAAGGTACGGCCCAAATCAGCAGAGTCAGCCAAGACCACCAGGCGCACTGACCGAACAGGGCATGTGCAGAGGAAGCCGTCACGGCCGACAAGTAAGGTACGACTGGAGCACATCTACCAGGCCTTTGATAATGCAGTAAGCATTGGTTCTGAGGAAGAAGTGGAGGCAGAACCTTTAATTGGCAAGAAATTGGAAACCAAACCTGGAAGTCAACTGAGTAAAGAATCTCAGCCAGAAACCTTTGGCATTCCGGACCACAGGCAGTCTCAAAAGTTCCACCATATATCTCAGCATCAGACAGAAAACCAGATAAAGCCGCAACCAGAATCTCTGAATCGGTATTCTAATAAAGAAGCTGAGGATGAAACCATGGAATGCTGCACTAACTCTCGACCATTAACCAGGTTCAAAGTCGATTCCAGGTCTGCAAATCTGGAGGAATCTGTACAAGCTGCAAGCTGTACATCACAGTTTATTCCAAGGAGTGTATCAAAGAATCGAGAAAAAGTATCTCTTGCTGAGGGCAAAAGTAAAGTGTCATCTACACCAGCTATTGATGAGAAGAGTTCTGAAGAGGTTGCTGGAGTTTGTGTCGATGAGAAGACCATGGCCAAGAATGATTACATTGTCAATTGGCTGGATAAGCAGGATCAACCTCCTACAGAATCCAGCAAGGTCACCGGAAGGCAGGACCTGGAACCTGGCGAGGTACCGGATGACTCCTCCTCATCTGATGAAGCCTGGGAACAGCTTGTGGACAGCATCATGAAGGGAAACAATGAAGAAATCTTCAGTAGCCCTTACTGCAAGCGGGTGTCACAGCAGAAACGGCACGCCTCTGGCCTCAGGTCTGTTGCCCCATTTAGATCTAGCTCTTTTTCTGTAGAGCTAGAATTCAAGCCGAGAATTTCTACTAGTCAGAAGAATGTTGCAACTGTGTCACCCTACTGCGTCCATCCTCCTGCTCCTCAGCCCATGAAATCCTCGGCGTGCACCTGGTCTGGACCAATGCCAGACTTCCTGGATGAAAACAACTCTTTGAATCCTTCCGCACGACCATTTCATCCATTCAATTCAACCCGGAAACCTTCAGATGTCACCCATTCCATGAACACCATGGGTAGCTTCTCTGCGTTGCAAGGGAAGCGAGAAAATACCAAGACAACACCAGCCAGGGTTCTTGAAAGAGCCCCTGGGGATTATCCGGGCAACAGAGACTCTAGTCCAACAATCATGCACGGCGATGCTCTCCCGGCCTCTAGTAATGCCCAAAAAATCCAACCTGTATTCAACGTCCCACCACGATTTCTCCGTCTTGCTCAGCTCCAATCTTGCAAAGGTCAGCCAGTTAATGTGCACGTAAGCTCTCGTCTGCCTTCCAGTCCAGAGTGTGTCTACTCTAAAGGAATCTGTCGAGAGAACTTGGTGTCCACATCAAGGACTCCATCATCGATACCGCAGTCATCAACCTCGAGCCTGTCAGTGATGACTTCCAAAGCATCGTCCAGATCCTGGACATTGGGCTCGCTTGGCTGGTCTTCCTCACTTACCCGGACCCCTGGCACCATCACTCCAACCAGGTTCACTCCCTGGACCAATGAGGTCTCCACTCCAAGTCCCTGGAAGACCTACCACGCACCCAAAGATACAACAGTGGAACTCTGTCCCATAGTCGATTATCCTGTCTGCTCGGTCCCCTACATAGACACCCACTGCCACATTGACTTCCTGTTCCAGCGCTCGGAGTTCCACGGCACTTTTGAGAAGTTCTCAAGGATTCATAACTTCCCTCCAAACTACGCGGGCTGTCTTGCGGTGTTCTGCACACCAGAGGGGTTTGAGCAGGGAGCACTGTGGAAGGATCTTGTGATGGAGAAGAACATCTGGATGGCTTTTGGATGCCATCCTCATCATGCAAAGAGCTACGATGGCATAGTGGAGGAGAATATCATCAGACGCATGAGACATCCCAAGGTCAGTTTGAAGATTTACTCTAAATAGAACTCCCTTGTAATACTAATAGGTGTCCCTTTTCAACATGACAATGGGTTTAATTCAGGACTGCTTTTAGGAAGGATCATCTTTAGATGGTATTATCTTCCAAAAATCATTGGTTAACCCCCCAAAAATGAACAGAAAATGATAGATGATGAAATAAGCTTTAAATTGACCTTGGAGAGTTGTGAGTATTTTAAATAATTTTTGGAAGTACGCATAATTGTAATTGTGGTCAATAGGAGTCAATTTGCAGGTCTGCATCCTAGCAAATAATGTTATTGCCATGGTACAGCGCCCTCATTGGCTAAACTATATGTTTTTATCCAATTGACATTCTTATCCAGTTGCACACTTCAGAAGTGAGCCCTCTTGTGGTCTCTTACATTTTCGCATATTTTTTTTTTTCAATTTTATATTCAAGAATTGAAGGAAAGTCAGTGGTAGAACTGGTGGTGGGAAGTTGGAGGGGAATAGACCCCAAGGTCTTGGAGAATTTGTCTTTATTGAAAAAAAGTACATGTTATGAAGGACAACTAAAGAAAATTTCACAACAGATTTTTCATGAACTCTGTCTTTAATCTACTTTGTGAGACCATTCAACTGTTTTCCTCTTAAAAGAATGGTGAAGAGATATGTGATGCAGTAATCTTGTATTTTTTTTTCAACCTCGTCCCCAGTGCTTACTTTATTTCCAACCTCGTTTCCAATAGTAAGCCCTGGATAGGAAACTTTCTTCCTGCATCCTGGTTCGATACTGCAATTTATATAACAACAGATTTTCATGAACACTGTCTTCCAGAGGTTAAAATGAAGCATATATCATTTCTGGCAAAAATGACATACACTGTACATGTGTAGCACAGGTAATTTTTAGCAGCCGCATACATTAATAATGCTCTTACTTAACAAAATTTGTTCCGGCAAAATGGTAAATTGGTAATAGTAAATGTCTGAAGTCCAACTGTAAGTTCACTCTGGGTCTGATTAATCCGATAAACCAGATTATTCAGGATAATTAAAGAAATTGAACTTTATTTTGTTTGATTAAGGGTTCATCATACAATGTACGTATATCTGATTAAAATTTTAAGTGGGCTTTGTTGAAACTTACATGTAGATGACAATGTCTTCCTCCTTTGTGCAGTAAAATTTTTCCGCTTTAGAATATTCAGGATAATTAAAGAAATTTAACTTTATTTTGTTTGATTAAGGGTAAATCATACAATGCATGTGTATCTGGTTAAAATTTTAAATGGGCTTTGTTGAAACTTGGCTTTGTTGAAACTTACATGTAGATGACAATGTCTTCCTACCGGTACTTCGTGCAGTAAAATTGTTCCTCTTTAGAATATTAACTCAGCCTAATGTAGCATCAAAATGCAATATACTATTTAATATCCTGTCCCAGTGTTTCAGTTGGTCTCTTACAAATCTGCTCATTTGTAATATTTATTCTGCAAATTTGCAACCTTCAGTTTTACCCACAGTTTTACTGAAAATAACCTTGCCTTGAATCAAGGACCATAATATTCAAACCAAGGAAATGTTGCGCAGGGTGGTCCAACAAAAGTTTACACTTTTTCAGAGGCAGATTTCTCAAAAGTGAAGGTCTAGACATGTTGAAATTGTTCCTAAACAATATTCCTAAAAGATATTCCTAAACTACAAGATCTTGGTCGTATATGGTGAAAACGGCGTTGAAAATATAGCTCAAGTGAAAAAATAGCGGTCATTTACAGAAGAATGGACAAAAACTAAGTTGTCCACCCTATGGCAGTCATGTAGACATAATTATTTCACTTGTTTGTGCCTGCAATGCTGTTGTGTTGACTGTATCTCATAGAATTGTGTGTGGACTAACTGGTTTTTAACCATCTTTCTTTAAACCATTGCCATTTCTTAACTTAGGCTGCATTTTCAGTGCCGTTTTTACCATTATACCACAAAGATACAGTAGTTCAGGAATAACTTGAAACAAATCTAACATGTCTCCCCAATTCCAAGAAATCTGCATCTGAAAAAGTGTTAATGTTTCTTTGGGGTCACCCTTTACCGTGTTGTAAGTATTCCTGCAGTGTCATAGTCAAAATGACCTCAAGTCTGGCAAAAGCAAATCACAACTTCTTTAAAAAAAAGTCCAGTCACATGTATGGTAACAGGAGATGAGCAAATAACAGAGAAATTCTTTTGTCATTGTTTGATGCGAATGATAAGTGCCATAACTGAGACTGAAGGACTTGCGATGCCATTGTGAGAACTTGTCTGGACTGCAACACTGCAATGCAGATTTTGTTAAGCATTTATTCATTTAGTTTATTTTAATGAATGGGAGGTTTGCGGTAACACCATGTGAATGAAATCTGTTAGTGAGTTGTGTGGTTTTGAGAAGAACCAGTTGGTTTTTGGCATGCGACCCCACACCACACACACACACACACACATAAAAAAGCTTAAGCGAAGTGTGAATAATTGCACGCCTGAATTTCCCTGGACCACAGATCACACACCTAAAAAGCCACATACCTAGAAAAAACACACACCTAGAAAAATCCAGGTGTGCCTTTTTCCACACGCCTGTGATTTTCAAATCAGAAGGACTGCGTTGGTTCAACTCGACGTTTCGAACAGTATGCTGTGCTTGTCGTCAGTCTCCTGATCTATCGTTCACATGTTGTTACCGCAAACCACCCATTCATGGATCATGTCCACAATGCAAACCCTTAAGTCTTATTCAGTTTATTTAAGTTTGTTTTCTTGACTTCTTTTTTCAAACAGGCAATTGCATTAGGAGAGATAGGCTTAGACTATTCCAACCGTTGCACGTCAGACAGACCCTTGCAGATTGAGGTGTTTCGGAGGCAGTTGCGGATTGCCCTGCAGATGGGCAAGCCACTAGTGATCCATAGCCGGGACGCGGAACACGACACACTCAGTATCATGAAGGAAATTGTGCCGAGAAACTACAAGATCCATCGACACTGCTTCACTGGCTCCCCGCAAGAGGCTAGGTATTCTGTTGTCTGTATACTTGTACTTGCCAGTGTTGTAGTCAATACCTGCTCTGAGACCTCACAAAATAAATACTTACATAATAATAAATGATTCGAGTTCATTCAAATGTGCATGAAGAAAGACTCACAATTTTTGGCTTGTTTTCATGTTAAAGTTTGATTTTAAAATAATCCCTTTATTGACAAAATAAAAATTTTCATGCAACACAAGAAGCACAGTTCCACCCGTTAATGGCATATGTTATTACTCGCTGAGTTAGTCCATAACAGTTGTTAAATTTTGTTTTGTAACTATCGACTAAAGGTGAAATTTGTCCCTCTGCAATTATGTTATATTTTGGTGTGGCAGGAACTTCTTCCAAGCCTTTCCGAATTCCTTTATTGGCTTGACGGCACTGGTCACGTTCCCCTCAGCATTCCCAGTTCATCGCACAGCTACGGAAATCCCACTCGGCAAAATCCTACTGGAGACGGACGCTCCGTACTTTCTCCCTAAGCAGGTACAGAAAGTACTTCAATTTACTCAAATAGATTCAATTAGAATCAGTCTTTAGCATGCCAGGATACATTGTCAAGAGGATAGAGTGGGGAAATCCTTACTAACGACTTCTTTATATCTGGCAGGACAGATTTGTAAAATAAGTGGCCTTTCAAAGAGCTAAAAATAAAATGAAAATCTTACTTTCTTCATTTCGGACATCTAAAATGCATTGTCTGTGCTTCTAAATTTGTGCATTAATTTTACAAAAGCTCCTTTCTTTTCTATTGTTTACATCTGCAATCCTCTTAAAAAGGCTTTTACTGTTGGTTGCTTACATGTATGTGCGTAAAGGGAGTAGACTGGTTTTTGGTTATCACATTAGCAATTCTGATTGAGGCCGGAACTAGTCTACCCTGTGTAAAGTAAAGTAAATATTACTAAACGGGGGACGATTTTTGTTGTTGGTGATGGTGTCTCATTCCAAAGTGAACAACTTTTGCATGACTAGACAAGTTAGAAATTTAAGATCAATATTTGCCTCTGAAGAAAGTCTTGCTAAGGCTGAATTATCAGGACACTTTAATTCTTTGATTGTGAAGATAAATGTTGTTTGTTCGGGGTGAAATTAGAAGATAGCGCTGAACGGTGCACATGGTCCAGGGAAATTTATACAATTGCCCTTCACTTGATTTCACTCGAGTTTGTTAACATAGTTCATGCACTCGGGAGCAGGATGATAATGAAGAATAAATTCAGTTTGTACAAGTACCGGTATAGACCTATACAATTGAGAGCGATGTAGGATGCATTATGACAATTCCCTCAGGACTGGATCACTCAACATGAATCAGATTTGGTCCTAGGATCTAAACCCCCCCCCCCAAAAAGATTCCAATCCCGTCTTGGAAATTTTGACCCAGGAATTTCCGAGCATACATGTACATGTACTTCACTCATGCACACAAGCTATGCTCAGAACTTGATCAGGTGCGAGTGCCCAGGTTCCAAAGACTGCGTATGATGTTGATAGCGCCTGCCTCTACCGCCACAGCGGCTGGGCTGCAACTTGGTCAAGACTACTGCAGATTTGGAAAGTAGGGGCTGGGGGGATATCATTGTACACATGAGGTGCTGGAATGGTAAATTTGCTAGCAAATACAACTACGCGCAATTGTGTTGAAGCGTTCCCAATCTAGCAACACCTTTTTGAGGCAGATTTTCCTTCATGTGTTTGGTTCTTTATTTCATTCCACAGTGTCCTCGCGTCATGCGCTGGGCCAACCCCAGCATGGCTGTGTTTGTAGCGGTCCGCATCGCTCAGCTCCGAGGCATTCCCTTAGATGAGGTTCTCTACGCCGTCCGTAGGAACACCACAGAAATGTATGGTATCTAGAAAAGAAAAAAAAACATCAGGTGCAGGAAGCCATGTGCTAGTGAAGACAGATTAGGATCGGTCAACTCCTTAATTTTTGGAATCGATTCCAATTCCATTCAGGAGTCAAGATTCCATCCGGAATTAATTCTAAATTAACCCATCAACAAAAGCCGTGTGCTGTATATGACTAAGGAGCTATATTGTTGAATCACTAACGCAAATTAGTCATTTAGAGTGGTAAGCCTCTTAAAATATGCAAATCTACCATACAACTTTCGTTTCAAATTGCCTGGAATCTCTTCTTTGGTGGACTGGAACTGTTACTACTGGGAATCAATTCCTCAAAAAAGTGGAGTCTCAATTTTCATTTTATTCTAGAGTTGCCAAAGTGTAAGGATTCATCTTATCACAGGGGTGTGAAATCTCAGCTTTAAAGCTGATTTCAGCATTTTTTGTTTTGGATTTTTGCTTTTTTCCCCTCACTTGCTGTGTACAAAATATTAGGAGATTTCCAAAGTTCAGCTTTTTTACACCTTTTTCGGCTGTTTTCAGCTATTTTTATCAGTGGTCACTCACACCCCTGTTACTATTCCGGGAAGATTGCTGTGGTAAAGTACTGGCACTGTTGAAAATGATAACTTTATTGAGGGAAGCTAGGAAGTTGTTCAGAATTCTTCAACAATTCCCAATACAATTTTGCCATGCTGATAAATGTTACCCAACTTATTCCAAATACTTTTTGAGTTGCCTCAAATGTAGCCAGAATGACACCAGTACGCAGAGTGATGGCACACGACTAACTGATGAAGCCAATTCCAAATTCATTTGGAAAATATTTGTGTTGCCTTATCTTGCTTTATTACCTAATGGTTAAAAAGGGGCCTCCGATTGCCCAAGTACTTAATTTTCACAGTTGAAATGACAGCAGATCAGTAACTCTGTAATTACTACGATGATATCACCATTAAAGCCAGAGTCCATCATTTGCAGCTATCCAAAAAATAACTGTATTTATTGTTGAAAAACATACTTGGTTGAAAGATAGTAAGGGGACTATACTCCCTGTGAAATTATTCTTTCTGGCAAGCTGTCATTTTGAAGAAATCAACGAAAGAAGGCCTTTCCAACGGTGCGTCTTAAGAAGCACCGTTGAAAATTAGTAGTTCGTTTTTTTCAGTAGGGAAAGTGCGCGCAAGCGTTTGCACGACGCACACACACGCGGGGTTGCTATAATTCATCAGATCGGTGCGAGACATCGCGTAGCTGCAATCGGCTCAGTGAGAACATGTCTCGGGCGCTGAATTCAGGCCCAATTCAAAACATGATTCAGCAACTTTTGATTTGAAATGGAAATCCTAGAATGTTGTTTTTCTCAAAATATACAGCTGAAGCTGAGCTGAAACTTCATCAGGTTAGCTGTTCATCAGCACCCTTCTTTAGAATTTGAGCACTATTGTTGCTTCAAACAAACAAAATGCACAAATTACAAATGATGGACTATACCTTTAAATGATATTCATTTATAATTTGTTCATCAAACTGACTTACATGTACTATTCTCAGAATCCATGCCGTCCCTATTACACTTTTGTAAAGGTTACTGCTTCCAAAGATGACTGTGTAGACATTTGTACAGAGATTTTGAGAACAACATTGTTGTGTATTGTGCTTTAGATAATTTTGTTCACTGTGCACATTGTTTGAAGACAAAAGTTAACAAAGTGAAAATGTTGAAAGGCTGTTGGCATATTGAAAGCTTTCTAATTCTGTGTTTATTTGAATTGAGTGGGAAAATAATGCAATGTATAATGGGTTGAAAATGCAACATATAATGGGTTGATAAAACTGCAATATTCATGAAGGAAAGTTGTATTCACTGCGGGCAAAAAATAACCACAATGTTGAGTTTGCTATATTCCAGTGTTTTTCAACGAAATCTTGTTTTTGCAATGATTGGAAATGAAAGCTGTACGTGATGTATGCTTGTTGTTTGTTCATTTGCAATGCATGCATACACTCATTATAAACGGCCATTACCAATGGCAGGCATCAGGCCACAGTGGCTGGCATTTTTTAACTTGCAGGACATTGGACAATAATTGTGAAGAGTTTTGACGGCCCCAGATTGTTTTTATATCTAGCAAATTGACGAATGTCCTTAAAACCCTCCTATAAACATAAAATCTGTGCCAAGTAGTCCTTTCAGTCAAAATCAAACAAGTGACTGTTTTTAAGTGGAAGTGGAAGTGAATTTCGACTAGTGTTTAAATAGGAGGGTTAATCTTCACTAAGAACCTTCCATGATGTAGGACACAGTTCAGAAAAACGTGCCTTCTTTAATTCTGTCAATGATTTTTTTGCAATGGTCTATGTATATCATCAATCATGTGCCTTATGTTGTACACGAAACATACTTGATGTCTTTGCCAGTGGCCAGGTATTACCACTTTGTATAAAAGTAAAAAAAAGAAAGATTTTGCACAGCGTATTAAAACCCAGAATGTAGAAATAAGAAAAAAAAACAAAATGTATGTTCCACTTTTTCTAGTGTTAATCCCCCAGTTTAAAAGCATTCAAAAACTGATTTTTAATGTTTAGCTTTATGAAATCTGTCCAACATTTCGCTGAATTTTCTCCGTCCGCTTATGATTGTCTTCTAGTTTAGTTACATGTACCGTACTGTTTATGCAAATAATTAATAGCTAATGTAAAGATTCATAATATGCAGTCACTGGGGTGAAGTTCTTAAACCTTGTTCAGTTTATTACCTAAGTAATTTTGAGCACTTGCTTTTATCGTGACATTGACGAATACAGTAGTTCTGCCCATTAATTTTTTTTAGTTGTTGAAAGCTAAGTGGCTTTGTAAACATTTCTTTTCTTTGCCTTTTTTCTCATCAGAGAGCCGTGGTTGATGAATTTATTAAACAATAATGCTCTTTCGAAAATGATACTACATGTACTCTATGCAAATACACTTATAAAAGCAAGACCATTTGCACGTTCATAACAGTAGGAGACAGAGATCTAAAAAAATCACTCAAAGTATTTATTTTCCCAAAATGTTAGTTTTACTTTTGTATTTACTTTGTTTAATCACATTCAAGTTATCACTTGCCATTTGCAGTTTGATTTGAAAACAAAAATCGTTTTGAAAGTAATATTTCTTCTTATACATTGTTAAAAGCTGGAGGTCTTTATGAAAATGTCTTCAGTAGGCCGGTGTTTTTGATGAATTCAACCAAGTGCTATTTTCAAAAGTGACAGTACTTTGTGCAAATATAATGAAATAAGCAGGACTTTTTGCCATGTTCATAACAGAACACAGATCTCAAAAACAGTACCAAAGTGTTTATTTTCCAAAACGTTACTTTTACTTTTTTTATTAAGTTTATTTAATATAATCACATTCCGTTCACTTGCCATTTCCATTTTGATTAAAAAAAAACATTTTCATTTTGAAAAACAACAAGCGATAATTGTAGCTGCCCATTTTGTTCTTGTACAGTATTGGAAGCTGAGTGTCTTTGTGAAAATATCTTTGCCATTTTTGGTGCGGTTGATGAATTTAACTTTATGCAAATATAATGCATGATTATTTGCCAAGTTCAAAGACAGTAGGACACACATGTCTCAAAGCAATAGGTAGTTATTTTCCAAAAAGGTTACTTTTAATACTTTTTAGTAACTTTAACTGTCAGTTCACCTGCCAATTTCATTCTGAACATTTCAGTGTCAAAATTGGTGTTTGAAACACATCGTTTGTCCATCATGTCCACATTTAGCATGAAAAGGAGCCTGCAATGTCTTGTATGCCATATTATTATAATGCTGGTGAAATTGACACCATAATTTAAGGTGTTAGCTGGAGAAGAAAAAAAATGAAACTACATGTAGTTGCCCTATTTTCAACACCAGCCAACCGAATCTAATTAAACTTTCACTGTATCGTTTCGATTTGCGGTAACACCATGTGGTAATAACTACTGCTTAGAAGATATTAGTTCTGAAAAGAACTTGTCCTGCTTATTATCAACTTTGCTAAGTAGTTTTTTGTTCTGATAAGAACAGTCCTGCTGTAAGTTCTAAATGAACTTGTCTTTGGTCTCTGGTTGAACAGAACAGAATGAATGGAGATCTTGTTGAGTAACTGTTATGATGCGGATGTAGTGCAGCTATATTGTACTTTGGTTTCCCTAATGCTGATCATGATCTGTGGTAAATGTAATATCATGGCTCCATGATGAGATCATTGAGCCATACGGCAGTACAATTGAAGTGATCACAAAAAAATAAAATAATCAAATCTAGTCTTGGGAACTTTGACCAAAAGCAGAGGTCATGCAAGTTGTATTAATTGTATATTCAAGCTAATATGCCAGTGTGAGGGATGTTTTGGGATTTCCAGGGTCCGAGTGCCAAAGTTCCAAAAGATTAATCTAATTCACTTTGTTTATAATAGCGCCCTCTACCTTAGTCTGAGCATCACCAGTAATATCCACGGATTCTCCGTATGCTTTCGCCATGGTCTAATACATAGACTACCTCTACCTCTGCAGCCCCTTGAATTGGTGGAAATCATTCAATGAAACTGATAAGGGAGTTCATCTTTGCCCTAACTTTTACATGTGTGTTTTCTTGTATAGATTACAATGCTCCCCTTTTCCCGCCAACTTGAAGCTCCCATAAGAAAGCACACAGTTACGGATGAAGACAAAATGTATACGTTACATCCGACTAGAGGGCCATTAATTTATTCAAAGAGGAGCATTCTTGTGTTTGCTTGATAAACCTTGCCAGGTGGTACTGTTAATTTGTTAGAACTGATTTTGAATTTGTGTTTTGTGGTTATTAGAATTACCACTGCACAACACCAGTTGAGTTAAAACGACTGAACATGTAGTTTTTTTGCACAACGTGAACTCGGGCCATTTATGTTATATTTGAATGGAGGCATTTATATGGAAAGCATGATGTTTTTATATTGCCATGGTAGATGCAGCAGATGCAAACGTGGATGCAAATTGGTATTCTGGTAATTTTCGTCCAACCACAGTCCACGCATTGCATCTTGATTTGCAAAATTCAGGGCCTGCGCTTCATGAAGCAGGCTAATGCTCGCGGGATTGCGAACTCATGAATTTTCAAAGTACAAGTTGTTTTGATGCTTAACTTGCTGTTTTTCGAATAAAGCTATAAACCGCTTGCGAATTTGTTCTCAAGATTGAACATTTGAAGTCCTGGAAAGGTTTCCTTTTTATTTTAGAGTAAAATTGTTGATCTTTTAAACATCCTCTCTGTTTCCCTTTATAGCTAGGTCGGTCAATTCATTCTCTGATGCAATTTCCTGGCATTCTTTGCTAAGCCCTCTATTTTGAAGTGTTGGCCTACCTTTCCAGTTTGGCACAACATACATTTTTTATTTAAATATGTCAGTTCACAATAAGAATACATAATTCTCTTCTGTTTGAATTTAACTTAAATTAAAAGGCTTACAATGCATTGCCCTCCCCCCTTCTGGAAATGCAGTGAATCATTACTTCCTTTTTACAGAATTTCCCGTAGTATTATAAAACCAGTATTCTCGGAAGTGGCGCTTAACAATTTCTTCAGTGTTTGCTCGGCTTTTGGACTATGGCCTCTATAGGGTGAAGAGGATTTGTTGTATTCTGAACATCTGAACAGCCAAGCAAACATCATCTAAATTCCCGACCTTCGGATGGAAACCGCAAATCGCATTACAGGCGACCGCAAAATAACAAAAGCACGCCATTGTTTGCTTACGGGCAAGGTGGCGTGTGTTAATTCCCCCACCCCCCAAAGGAACCTACCATTTATTCGCTAAGGGTTTTCTGGTTATCTGGAATTTAATGCAAGAGAAAAGAAGCAACGATCTGATTTTTTTGTCTTTAAATCTTGGGGACCCCCTTGGACTTAATTTTTCATGAGTCATCGGCCGCAATACTGAACATAATGACTCATCTTATAATGCATGCTGGAGACCAAATTCTTGGCCACGTTGTCATCATGCATGCGCACTCAGGTGCACACACGGCCGGGTCGTCAGCGGCAATTTCCCCCGTACAAAAAAAAGTGCTCCGCTCCGCTGCGTCCGATCGACCGGATACAATACGCATGAATAGGGCAATAATTTTATCATTTTTTATTTATGTTAATAATGCGATAAACTATGGACGAAATTTTAGTCTAAATCTGCATCTACCTGTACCTGTTCCTTGCTCTATGCTTGTACTAAACTAGGATTTGTATCTTAGACTTCGGAAATAGGCCTACAGCATTATTTTGCCCTCGGTGTGCAAACCAGACCTGACTGGCATGTTGTTTTGTTTATTCAATTCGCATGGTTTCCACATATTTCAGAGTCATTATCAAGCCATTGTATTCATGTGAAGTCATAGTGAGTTCGTGTTTACAGAGGAAACTCTTGATTGATTGGGAAATCACCTGACAGTGTCCTGACACAAATACCCACTAGCCTTGATTTTGGATACGATACAGTTATGAGGGCTGCAGACATTGACGAAACAGCTCGTGAAACAACGACGTCATCCATGAACTCTGCTAGTGCTGGTCGACGCCATAGCCAACCAGCAACCATTACCCATACAGGAAACACCAACAACAGCAATACTGCCCACGAAACGAGCGCCAATTCCACCGGGCTTTTAGCGTCTCTGTGGACGAAAATGTCCGAATATGTGGAGCTGAGGACGTTGGAGTCACATCCCAGTGTCTCGTCGACTGACTCTGGAAGGTTCTCTGCCGGGTCGGACTTGTTCGATTCGGGGGAGTCTATCAACGGCTTGCTGGCCGACAAGCAGGCCGTGCAATCGGCTGAACGACCAGTGCAACATCGAAACGGACACCAGCACAAGGAACATGGGCACACTCACAGGAACAGCATATGGAATTATTTCTTTGGCGGTGGTGGTGGTGGTGGTGGCGGTGGGACTAGCTCGGATACCAAACAGTCCAGCAGTGTAACAAAATCTAAACCTCCATCAAGGAAGAACTCTTCAACTTCATCGCTTGAGGCATCCGGGCATCGTCCAAGGAGTGCATCATACTCCTCCCCGTGTCTGTCCACCTCGGCTAATCACACCAAAGTCAAAGAAAGCATTCCCACCGCTGCAGAGACTGAATTTGCTGCCAATGGTACAAACACGTGGCTGGAGTGGAATCCCTTGGATGATGAAGATGACTCCGACAGCTCGGATTCGTCGTCGCTAGTTGCCGAGGATGAGCTGTTGCACCAGGGAACAGGGGAGGGGCATAACTTTGTTCCAGTGTTTTCAAACTTCACTTGGTGCGATCAGTGTGGTGGGGTCATATGGGGCTTTCGACAATGCCTACGGTGTTCATGTAAGTATGAAAAAAGAAAGGGAACTTGCATTTCCCCTTCTCCCCCTATTTCTAGAAAACACCCACGTGCCTTCAAGTTCTACCCGTATTTCATATTAACAGTTTAACACACTCATCTTTCTTCTTCTGCGGTAGTTGTTCTGGAAAAATTCCCATATCTGGCCATCACTATTTTTCCCTTCAATGACCTATCAGCCATCAGAAAGTGATATGTCCTAAAAAGTCAATATTATTACTAGCAGGGAAAATATTGAAGTTTTTACTTAGAGTAAGAAAACACTTGGAAATTTTCAGACCAGTCTCATAGGGTTTGTGCACAGGGTGACAAGTGATGGCCAGACATGGGAATCTTTCCGTTGTTCTGCCCAGCACATTCCCCTATCCTGCACACATCTCCTTGAGGTCCTTGACCTAATTCATTGGTCTCTTGCCAGAAAGTCATCCATCTTTTACCATTACATTTCCTGTAATCATGGTATTATTACATGTACATCATTTTAATATTCATGATGATCATGTATGTAGTACATGTATTGTATACAGTGCACTTGCACTGGGAAACAAAATGAAAATGTGCTCTCTTACAAGCATTTATCATTATAGGCCTATATCAATGCAAAAATATGTACGTGTACGGTACATTGTACGTGTGTGTAGAACCATTGAGGAAGGAATAGATGGTAGAACCATGGAGGAAGGAATGGTAGTATACAAATATTGAATGCTTCGAGTGGTGTAGTAAAACTAGCCTCCCGAGGTGATCCATGGACATTCTATTTTCCCGAGGCGAAGCCGAGGGAAAATAGAATGCTCCATGGATCACCGAGGAGGCTAGTTTTACTTCACCACGAGATAAAGCATTCAATATTTGTTTTATAACACTTCACCCACAGATTCTGCTTGATTTCAATATTTTAAATTATTTAAATCTGAACACAGCTGAAATAAACTTCAATTTCAATACAAAATTGGTGGAAAATGTATTTCTCTCTAAAAAACTACCCCTTTACAAAATGTTTGAACCCAAGTCTGCGGCGCTCTCTGGAATAATACGCTTCACACAATACGCGCAACGCACACACCAGCATGCATTTGCACACAAATACCGCGCCGTGGAAATAGTACTTTGGTTGCTATGCGCATAGTACTTTGGTTGCTATGCGCATAGTACTTTTGGCCGTGCACAGAAAGATAGCAAAATTAGAAAGTAACATGTGACTCGCTCTCGGCCAATCAAGACACAGAATCTGTGGGTGAGGTGTTATAAAACTACATACTGTATACATATAGTCTACGGACGATAGATTAAATTCCTTGCTCTGTGGCAGTATGGTGATACCGGTACATCATTTTTGTATCATGGAAGGTTAAATTCATGCATACACACTTGGATTCAGCCTACATGTACTGCAGAATCTACTGGAGATCCATGACGTTCGACAAACAAATTAAATGTTTTAAGATGAATAAAAAAGTGGCTGCACACGGACATTATCATGCAGTGATGTCATTACAAAAAATACAAGTATAGGCCTACAGTGTTCATTCTTAATGGGCATGAGTTTGATTGCAGTTTGTACACAATTTACATGTGGGCAGTATTCTATTCAATCTTTGTGAAAATCAATGATCCATTCAGTGTACATGTGCAGACGTACATGTGTTTGATACCTCCACGTCATCTGTGGTTACGTGGAGCAGGTTTTTATATGAATGCCTTTTCTTTTGTCTCAAGTTGACTGATTGGTGGCACATGTGCAGTGCATGATGTGATATGATTGCAAGTTATTGCACATTGTGTGAATGTCATGACAAATTTGAGGATGGCATGCCACGGAAACTTGCAAGGCCATGCTGCGAATAGACTTGGTGCACAAGTACTGGTTCCTCAACAGTGAGAGAGGGATAGTTGGAGGAGACCACTGGTAGTATAGAATTTGTACCGATTAAAACGTACCCACGCAGTGGTGTGTACTTTCTGCAAATGGGCACTGGACTGGTTTGCCAAAAGTGGTCATCTTACATGTTGTTCTTGCAAAGAGTCCACATCACACTCCACAATGCTGTAGACTAGACAACTTGACAACAAGTGTGAAACTCAGGCCAAGAAAAAAAGTGGGGATAATATTTTCTTTAAAAGAAAAGGGTAGGGGATGGGTTGATACAATTTTTTTTGCACTACGTTTTTTTTAACAGAAAAAAATAGGCTGGGACGATGGTCAATTGCAAGTTTTGTTTTGTGTGTGCATGCAGTCATTCAACTGTTTAGTCTGCACATTTGCTGCACTGTTTAGGCTTCGTTTTACAACGGAGCAATTACCCCAACCAATTGAAACGTACCCCCCCCCCCTCCAAAAAAAAAACAAGGAAAAAGAAATAATAATTTGAAAAGACACGCAGGATGATACACGTATGTACCAAAACTAGGGTAGGGGCAGCACCTTAAGTTTTTAATTTTTTTAGGATGGGAACAACTGAAACCAAGTATTTGTTATGCTGATGAGATGCAGACCACAGAGTTTGAATATCACCCTTTGTCCAACCATGGAGGAGCCTTCCTCCATGGTCCAACGGAGCCATCTCTGTCTCCCATCCAACGTCTAAGCTTGCAAATTTATGCGACCCCTGCAAGCCAGCCAATCTTTGTCGACATGACACCATTTCATTCCGAAATCTGGACTAACCTTTTGATTGGTCAATTTGGATGCCATAACAACGGGCATAGATCTAATAAAATCTGACATTGGCTTTTAAGACAGGTTACTGAAGACCCGATGTAGAAGGCGCATGCTGAATGGTCAGAATCTCGAGGTCAAGGTCTTACGCAGTCTAGACCTTGCAAATTTTTAATCGCCGAATCTGCTTTCATATCATAGATCATTGCTGTGCAAGGGGATATTCCACAGACTATAGTGTTTAACAAGCTTTCATCACATTGAAACCCCTGCAGAGAAATTGAGTGGCATGTTTATGGTCAATCTAAACTTTCCTTTTAAATACATGTGTCTACCATATACAAATTGTACATGTACATGTAGTGTACTCATTGTACGTGTCTGTCACCACTGTACGTGTCTGTTGCCACTGTAAGCACTACATACGTGATGTATGTGATGCGCCAACCTGTCCTGTAATTGTAACATGTACATGTACATATATATGTGTATACACGCCTACGTATGCCGGAACCCCACTGAGGTTTATTTGAACAATATTAAAGGGGCACAAGGTCCTGAAATCCCCGAAAATTTCATGTTTTGGATTGTTTACTTATCCTATTTCAAACATGTGGTTGAAAGGAAACCAACCTAATGTCTTACCGTTCCCGAGAAAAGAAAAAAACCCCGGTTGTTTACATCGGACACGACGGAGTACCGGTACGAATACGTTTTTCGTGTCGTTCTTATACACAATGTGTGTCTTGGGAACAGCGGTGACCAATCACCAATGCAAAAGAATTATGGTTTCTTCAACGCCAAATCACAACTAGCATCCAAACGGCTCAAATTTATGGGGTCGCAAAAGTGGACCCCGAAATTCGTTCTCGCACGCATAATACAGGAATAACACAAAAACGCCCAGTTTAGTTTTGAAAGGATAGTTGTGTAGATGTTTATACATCCTACTTTCAAATGTTATTTCCGATTGACATCGTCTCGTTCAAAGTGCGTTTTATAACCCAATTGGGCTGTTCCAGGACCTAGTGTCCCTTTAAGTCAAATCAAATCATACAGTTTAATCATGCACTCACACAAACTTGCTTTTTTTTTGCTCTGCACTGTAAACCCCCTTGTCATCTTATAATAAACATGTACTCGTGGTTATAAATACTGGTACACGTCCAATGTAAAATGGGCTGTGAAGTGTGTACATGTACTGTACGTATTTATCTTCAAGTAAAGTTGAATCCTCGTTCCTGATTGGTTGATCCATGTCAACAAGCCGTGGTAAATACATGACGTCACCTCATTTTTTATCTATAACACACCCCGGTCTACCCACACACCAAGTTTCAACCCAATTGGACGTACTGTTCTGTAGATATAGGACTTCAAAATATGCACGTTTGTGAAGACGTCACGTGACCCCTGATGATGTAATCATGACGTCACTCTTCGGGACACAACTTTGCCATAAGGACAAATATGCTTAATTTGAATGATGTATGACAAAGTTCAATGCCAAAAGTGGCGTGTACTGAAATCGTGTACAGAGTCTGGGGGATTTGTGGCACAAAAAGAAGACCCCCCAAAAACAAGTCAGAACAAAAACAAAGGCATTTTCCCAAAATATGCGAAAAAGCCAATGAAGAATCAATGTTCCGGTATCATACGTTTGAACCCTATACCATAGTGTACAAACATTCCAGTACATGAACATGTATAAATTCACATTACTTTTGCTAGCATTTTAATACCAGATTTAACTTGTTGAGAACTTTTCGTGTCATGTGTACCGGTACATAAACTGTAGGGCCCTACATGCATATCATGTACACGTACTGCAGTACAAAGTTTAAAACAGCATGCACAGTTGGCATGTTGGTGGGCGGGCTGTCATCGCTTAAACGGGAAGTTTGTTATTGTTAGGCAAATAAGAAACGAGTTATGAGGACTTTCTGCTGTGCCTACGGCGTCTTCGGTCCCCATAATACAACCATGGGAGTGGACTGGACAACACATACCGGTGCCAGTACATGTGTAGTCCCAACAGTTACGGAACGACAATGCGTGTATCAGCTGAGTGTACTATCCATGTTCTGAAAGACTTTTGTACATTTTCATTCTCACTGCTTTGCCTGGGATCGGGTGCATTTGCCCCTCCCCCCTCCAAAACTCACTATTAAACAGTTGACATCATAACATGTAAATCTGGGTTTATTGTCTGATCACTTTTGTTTGTGTTTAGATGTGTATAAATTTGTAGTTTACATGTACGGTACATGTACTGCACAGCCGTCTACTGGTACTTTAAGATTTTCTACATACATGTACATGGTTTTTACCAGTACATGTGTCCCATCAGGCAACCTGCTGCCAGCAGGCCGATCCTGGAACAAATATTTGGGGGAGGGGTGGTTGAAAGGAACTGACTGAATGGCCGGTTGTTAAGGGGGGGGGGGGGGTGCTACCCCTACCGGTACAAGGGCGGATCCAGAACACAATTTGGGGGGGGGGGGCCAAAAAAAAATGTGTGTCTCCCAAAAAGTGGGTCAACAAATGACGGCGTGGGGTTTGGGGCCCACTTAAGGGCCCCGAAATTTTTTTGGATTCTCGATGCTCTGTGGTGCGATCCAAGGCAATTTCTGACCACTTTAGCCAAGTTAGGGGGCGTGTGATCTGCTTGGCCTCATCACATCTTCCAGTACAATACCGGCTGCCATTGGAAGTGGTTGTGATATAATTACAGGGACATGTAATGGGCTGTTGCAAGTCTAGTTCAGCTTTGGTTGGGTGATACATTGCAGTTTCCTGTCCACTTCCAGCTTGTTTGTCAGATAACAGATCTATCCAAGCTTTGGCTGTTATTTACAGTGAATGGGACATAATTGCGAGTTCCCAAGAGCTTCAAGTCCATCATTGATGATTAAACTTCACTGTTTTGGAATCAGAAGACAATCAACACTTCCACTTTGTCAGTTACATGTAGGCCATGTGCATATATGTATTCAACACCGGTACTTCAAGTAACTGCTTTACATTTGTGATTATGGCATGCATCATGGACATTGCGGTCATCAGATCTGAGTGAAAATAGACTTGTATGATCTTTATCGTGGTGGTTCACCTTCTTGTATGGAGACCGAATACACCTGCATCAACATGAACAACTCTCACTATTATCACGTATAGACCTACTCAGTTGGAGAGTCAAGTATCAAGTTTGATGGTTATAAATACAATGTGTATGTATCAAACAATACATGCACAGTTTGTACTCCTGTGTGAAAAAATGTTTTGGTCTTCAAAGCCTTTGAACAATCTCCTTTTTGTCATCTGGTGCTAAGTTGCACTAACAAGTACAGTAACAGGCTTGATTGAAGCAAGGATCTGGGTCTGAGACCCGATCGGACCCTTCATGATGGGGCATGACTCCACATGGTCACGATGGTATGGCAGGCTACTAGGCAGTATGCACACCATGAAACGCTGGATGTGGGATTATTACAGACAGGGACTGATACCCAGCGATTGGTGGAGGACCCCAAAAGTACCCAGCAAGAAACCAGACAGTATACTGTGGGGTAAGGGTTGTGGTCCCAGACTTCAACTGTCATTATATTTTTTTCTAACGGGGAAACTGGATGGGCTTTATTTTCACTTCAACGTCTTGTTAAACTTACCAGGGAATTCATTTGGTGAAATTCCACCAATGGTTTAGTTTTGGGCAATTCCACACCAAAGTGGACATGACAACAAAAAATTCAAATACATGTGACTAAAACAAATTTGGCATCAAATGAAAGCTAAAAGTCTATATTTTCAAGATTTGAAGTCGGAATTTAATTTTTTACACATTTCGGTACCAAAAACTAGGATTATGTAATAATCCTGTTTTAATCCCAAAAATGTGATTAATAGTGATATGAAAGTATTCTACCAATAGACACACAAAAATATGTACTAATGCCATCAGTTTCTGTCATGAGAAAGTATTGGTCTTGAAAAACCGACTAAAACTTGTTTTTAACATTTTGCGTAATTTGTTTCGCTTCAGTGACTTCTAATATTTCAGCCTTCGAAAATGTCCTTCCGTTACCGAAAAAATACATATTTTTAATTTATTTTTAAAACTTGCAGTATGAATGCATTGAAAGTTATTGTGCAAAGCAAGTTTAGGTAGGCCTTCAATATGACATTATAACTGACACTGCTGTACTTCTCGTTTTTTAATTACAATTAATTAAATCACGTCCTTCCGTTACCAAATTGGTAACGGAAGGACGGTAACGGAAGGACAAATCGTATTTTTATCAAATGTTACGACATTTGCGCTCATGTTTGAAAAATGAAAATCACTGCAAATACATGCATGTATAATAAGCATTGAAAGGACATTCATGTGACCACCTTCACAAAAGCGGGATAAGCAGGGCAAGGTGTTTATTACAATTTGAAGGCACAGGCATGTACAACATGTACAATGTACATACATATATGCCGATGTACCAGTACTTGTACATGTATGGAGTTGTTGCAGAAATTCAAATCATAAAGTTGCTGCCATCAGCATTCATGGACAATAGAGAAAGATACGAATTCTGTGAAGCCATTGTAGAAGCTAATTAAGTCAAAAATGAGATGGCAGAAAGTACCGGTACTTTGGGGCACTTTCATTCAATTTACATGTGTAAGACATGTGAGGTGCAGTCTTTGACAAATTATGCCCAAGTTAACAACTTCAGTTTGGATGTTGATAAATTAATTGTTACTACTCTAAATTATTGTAATTTGATTTCAAACATTGATTTTAGAGTTCAATTAAAAGCAACACCTAACTGAAGCCATCAGTTCTACCGGTAGATGTTTTGACCTTAAATGTACATGTAGGCTGGTCACCCCCCCCCCCCCACCCTTTAGGTAAACCTTTGAACCTACCGGTATTATTATTCAAAGTTGTTGGTGAACATGTAACCAATATACTCAAGAGTTCAAATACTGTGTATTTAAACTTTAAAGGATTGAGGTGATGGGTTTGAAGTCTATTTCTGTAGTAGTCTTGTGTTCGTGAATTATGTGTTTTGGGTTGTTTTCGTTTTTCTTTTGTTATCATTAATTAGCAGGCTTCTATCTTTATGTCAATAGTTTCTTGGGTATAATTATTTATGCCAGGTCTGCATATTGTTGATTTCACATTCAGTTACACATTTCAGCAATTTGTTTCACTTGTATAATTAGTGTAAATTCACATTTTGTTCATGCTATAATTGAGTAAACCTTTTGTCCTTCCGTTACCGTCCTTCCGTTACCAAATTATAATTTGCTTAAAACGTTGTAATTATATAACCGAAACACTTAAAGTCAAATGAAAGGCGGTATAGTATAGATAAAGCTTCAGGGATTCCATTTCCTACCTTTAAAATATAATTGCCCCATAAAATTCACAGAGTTTTTGCAAAACGCGAGTAAGTTGGAAAACCCTTGTCCGTTTTACCGTCCTTCCGTTACCGACCTCATTAATATTCATAATTCATAAACGGGAGGCATTCATGCCCCCCAAAAGTGTGGAAAATGAAAGAAGCATTATAGCAATACAATTGTGACATTTGTTTGCTGTAACTATGAACAGTGTCTGTGATACACACATTTGAAATTTTGTTTAATGAGTGAAAACGTCCTTCCGTTACCGTGGAATTGCCCCCTTATATGTGAAGTGTACACATTTTTTTAAACACTGTCTTGGTCAACAATTTATTTGATCACTTTCGTAAATTTTGTACAATGTATCTGGTATGGTATGCTATGGTCAAATAAAAAAAACATGAGTTTGCTGCGTAGCACTGATCAATTGGGTAGAAAAAATTTGGGTAGTAGAAGAATTTGTTTTTTCCCCTTTTAGGGAAGGAACGTTTTCACTCAGTTAAAGACTTCAGTAGTTAACTCTTAGAAATGACCCCAGCCCCCCTCCCCCGTCCACATACGGTACATGTACATTGTAAACCTCCATTGAGAATTTCCTATTTTAGCAAATTCATGCATGAATCCTGCATAAAAATACTCACATAAAAGCATCCCCTTTAAAAAAGCAATGCTTGAAGCAGCACCCCCCCCCCCCCAGATGTGTACTTAGACCAAACAAAAGGCTGTGGTTTCTGGTACATGTATGCGCACGCGCCCCGTAGCCATGTGCGTCGGCAAAATAAGAATTTTTTTTTTCAATGTACCGGTAAGATGATGTCTCAAAACCGCCAAACTCACTGGTTTGACTGGAATCTTGCTGCTGCACAATTTTAACATGTTTTAAGATGGGGTTATGATCGAGTATACGTTTATGTGGCCTTTTGGGGACGTCTCTATAGTCCGAAGTCCCATTGGTCCGAAGTCCCATTGGTCCGAAGTCCCATTGGTCCGACGTCCCATTGGTCCGAAGTCCCATTGGTCTGACGGCCCATTGCTCTATTTACGTTCCATTGGTATTTATAAATGTCCCATTGGTCCGACGTCCCATTGGTCCGACGTCCCATTGGTCCGAAGTCCCATTGGTCCGAAGTCCCATTGGTCCGAAGTCCCATTGGTCCAAGTCCCATTGGTCCGAAGTCCCTGTCCCATTGGTCCGATGCCCCATAGGACTAGGGTTAAGGTTAGGGTTAGGGTTAGGATCAGTCAACCTGAACTTGTAAGTGGAACGTACTACACAGTGTTATGTTTCGGACCAATGGGACTTCGGACCAATGGGACTTCGGACCAATGGGACTTCGGACCAATGGAACTTTGGACCAATGGGACTTCGGACCAATGGGACTTCGGACCAATGGTACCTCCGATTATCGAGACGTAACCGGGCTTTCTGGGCTCTCGTATATTTTGCACAGAATAGTTGGGTAGGCCTACCATTTGCAGATGGTGTTGTACTGGTATTTTTGTGATTGTGTGTGTGGAAGCGAAGGACGTGTATCTGGAACCTGTAAATGCTTTTTAATTAGCGCATTATGTAAGGGAGCAGACTAATGACCAGCCTTGCAGCACAGGCGCTAGGCATGATGTTGATGTTGCTGTGTGGTTCTCTGATTTTTGTCTTGACTATCAAAATTTCCCCGAAGAATGTTCGTGAAGGTCGTGTACATCTGGAAAGTGTAAATGCTGTTTACATGTAATTAGCGCAATATGTAGGGGAGCAGACTAATCACCAGCCTTGCAGCACAGGTGCTAGGCACGATGTCAATGTTTTTCTGATTTTTGTCTTGACTATCAAAATTTCCCGAAGAATGTTCGTGTCGGTCAAGTGGGTGCAGAATTCCCAAGCCTTGTGAAGTTGTGGCCTTATTGCATGTACATGTACTGAGGTCACCTCAATCTCCACCCTGAAGGATATTTTTGAAACTTTTAAGGGGATCGAAGCGTCATCATATTCAACATCAGCTGACATTTGAAAAAAAAAAAGTTGGGGGGGGGGGGGAGCCGCGTCACCGCACCACTTTTTGGGCAAGCTCCATACCAGAAACCAAAGACTTTTTTCTTGGCCTTATACTGGTAATCAGTTTTGAGTGTTTTGCAAACTTGTATGCAGCACATCTTGATTGCTTTGGATGAAATCCTCGTGATAAGACAAGAACCCCAAAGTCCTGTGCACCTGATCCATTGATGCAATTACAGAGAAAATCAAGTGCTGCAAATATACATGTACGCTAACAAACAAATTCATTAAATGTGTACGCTTTGCACATGTATGTCTTCGTCTTATTTGTAAACCCCAAAGTAAACATGTTTTGCAGAAAAAACAAGGACATCTGATTAATTTTAGATGAATCATGATACAAGTACCAATTCAAAAAGTTCCTTGGCATGAATCATATGGTGTGTAAACCTGAAGCGTTGTTTTGGGAAGTGTGGCCTAGTGGTTAGGGTTCTCGACTCATGATCAGAGGGTCAGAGGTTCCAATCCAGCTGCTGGTTATATTGTGTCCTTGGGCAAGCCACTTCACCCCTACTTGCCTCTCTCCACCAAGAAGTATAAATGGTTACTGATATTAGCTGGAAAATAACCTGTGATTGACTAGCATCCCATCCAGGGGGAGTAGAAATATTCTCCTAATCATTTCATGCTACTAAAACCGGAGATAAACGCTGGCCTGATCGTCCACATTGGCTCTTGACAGACTTAGGCCTAAACTTTACTATTTTGAATGTTAAAAAAAAGGATGAATATATTCAGTTTTAAAACTTGTAATTTGTCTTTGACCACAAGATTCTTGTATTTAGCAGTGATTTTCTGATGAGTTGTAACATTGCATGGATAGAAAGTTCTTTCCCAGGCTTTTTTTTATACAAAAAACCACACAAATCTACCTAAAACATTACAAGTTAAATGGACATGAACACAAGCTGAAAATGTACTTTTGGTACAATATACTGGGTATTTTTATACAACACCTGAATAAAATCCCGTCATCTGATTGGTGGATCGTTGATCACATGTCATTGAATTATTCGTACCAACGCACGGAGCGCGCATGGGGCACAGCGCACAGTGCAATGGAAGTTCTATTGCCCAGTGAATAGACCTTCTATTGCACGGTGTCACTGCTGCTAGTGGTGGCGCTGTTTTAAATCGAAATGCATTGAATATGATTGTTCTCAACCTGTTGAACAGTTTGCATTAATACATGTATACATATGATCAACTTGTCGAACTTTTAAACAGTTTTTAACCTGAATAAATTGGCTATTAAAAGTCAACCAATCAGATGACAAGGATTTATTCAGGTGTTATGTAAAAAAAAATAATGAATTTTTCACGTTCGTGCAATGGAAAGAATAATTTCATTCAGTGACAGATGAAATGTTCCATTCCACTCAGCTTCGCCTTGTGGAATCGTGAAATTATTCTTACCATTGCACTCACAAACATTCATTATTTGTATAACAATTCATTCCACAACATTCACATGATCACCTGTACTACCGGTATTTAGTGGTATTGTCAATTTCATTTCTATTTTTATCTTACACCACTTTGTCATTTCTTGGTATATGTGACTCATACATTACGTGTATGCTGGCTTCCATGGATCAGCTATTGGTCAAAGTGCATATTAACCACGTAAATCAGGCAAATTAAATTTTTTTTTTAAATAGTCTAGTGGCACATTGTGAAATACCATAGTTGTGTCAACAGGATATTCAGCAAACCACTTAAAGGCAATGATGTTGAGCATTCAGCTGTTTTTGGCTCGGTTTAAAAAAACATCCCGACGGAGCAGATGTAAAAATGATCACATAAAATGTTGCACAATGTTGTGCGAAATCGTTGAAAATTGTGAATTTTTGACTTGTTTTGATTTTTGACCGAAAGGTACGGAAAATACATAGGGCCTCATATGTGCTTGGCCGGTATTAAACAAGTACATGTACCTGTACATTTAAAAACCGGCTGAGGGCCTAGTCGCGGATAATGGGTTTGGCCGGGGCCATTATCGCATCCAAGCCCCTAGCCGGTTTTAAACGTACTTGTTTAAAACAGGCCAAGCACATACTGGTAGTTATTCCCTTATT
Organism: Patiria pectinifera; assembly: GCA_029964075.1. Taxonomy (NCBI): domain Eukaryota; kingdom Metazoa; phylum Echinodermata; class Asteroidea; order Valvatida; family Asterinidae; genus Patiria; species Patiria pectinifera. Next base: position 2,696,046 of record CM057149.1, read on the forward strand.
CAAAAATTAGTTTCACTGTTAAGTACAAGATGTGCAAGTTGAGAGCAAAAACTTTTGCGATTTAATTGCATTGAGTTTACATTGTAAATGACAAATTGTGCAGAGATGTTTGTGGTGTTTTCCTGAGTACACAGTGATGGCAATTCATTTTGTTCAATCCAAAGTTTCGTAATTTAAGTACGAAATGTATTCATAAAAAAAAAACCAAAACAAAAAAATTCTATCGATTTGAATACATACCAGTACATTTCTCACCGCAGAACATTTACAGTACGTAACATTTGTATTTATTTACCAGTTACAAATTGTTCCTGAGTACATGTTTTTTTTTAAAGAATTTAGAATCTTCGGAGAATAAAAATTTGCATAGAAAGGTCCGGCAGAACTTGTGGTTATAATCATTTCCAATCATCACCAAAATAGGAATTTCATGGTGGGATTGCATGTGAAATGTCTACATTTTGTTTTTCCTGTCTGTCTGTTTTCATATCATGTTTCTTTCCTCCTCATATTCTCACGTTGTATAGGAGCCAGCATAGTGAGTGATACATCCACAGGGGCATGGTTATATTGGAATCCTGTATGGAGAGGTATAGCATTAGCATGCCAGAGAATGAATACATTCAATTGATTTGATCAATGCATGTAGCTGTACCGGTATGCTGAATTAAAAAAACAAAAAAATGCACATTTTTTTATATGATGTACACCTGTTTGGAGCGAGTTCACATATTCCTTCATACCCCGGTCGGTACATGTACCTACCGTACATGTACATGTACCTCAAAGTTGCAATTCTGTTACTCGTACAGCTACATTAAATTACTAACAACCTGCATGTACATGTAGACATGTACATGTACGTACATAACTCGCACACTGTGCACAATGTAGCCTTGGCTTGGCACATCCGGGGGGTATACAAAAAGGTGGGGCGCCACCAAAGTTGGAACGCATAGCCTCACTCATTCCCTTTGTGGACTTCCAGTTGACACATCCAGGGCAACCAACCCATTGTATTGCATACAACGCTGTCCGTACACCCCTACCCGTACCACACGGAGCCTGCACACACAGGTACCGGTACATATATACATGTAGTTACTGGTACCGTAGCTATAGACCTGTGACGTGGCCACGCTCACAGGCCTACAGTACCTTCAGCGGGGCCTGCATGCTTTTTGACGTACACAATACACACAGATTAGCTAGCTACGGTACAGCTCGATATCATGTATTACAATGCTCAACGTTTGGCCGCGCACACGCGGGTTTTATTTTAACCTTTGCTTCGTCTTCGTCTTCGCCTCTGAATTTTGAACCACTGAGATGCAAACCAAACGGAAGTATTCCAACTTTTGGTTTCGTATCAACCGACTGATAGGCCTACTTCTTGAAGCATTAACAGGCACCAACATCTACCTGGAGTCCACGGAGTTGGGATTTAACTTTCCTTAAGCCGAAGCCAAAACGAAGCCAGAGTTTTGAAAGGCCCAAAGACAGTCACCACGCAAACAGGCAAAGCCAGTCGAGTTCCTTGTTACAAATAACGTTATGGCCTACTCGTTGAGCCAGGCACCAGATAGTGATACAGCAAAAATACCGTTTGAGATACTTTAAACCATTTTGACTTTCACCATGTTCATATATTTGGCCAAAAAATAAGGTCATGTTGAACTGAGCGATTTAATTCAAACAATATGGAGTAAAAATGAGACCTTTGATGATTGTTTTCAAGGAATAAAAATGAAATGTTAAAAAGATCGTTTTTGTGCAAGAATTATAGGGGCGTCATTGAAGGCGCTACTTTTCGCAGTAAATGCATTGACCACGTGTCATGCATAGGATTCACTGCACGATAGAACGAAGCAAATACTCAATACTAGACTAATACTCACATTTGGTATACCGGTAGAACAAGAGCTTGAATTACACCTGTAGAAACCAGAAAGCGTACAAATAACGGCCTTAAATTTCTATTACTATTTTGCACATTGCTTTTTTATGAACGGAAGAGCCACACAGAACATCATTTGCGCTCTTCTCGGCCCCCCCCCCCCCCACCCGAGCACATCCGTGGAAAACTCAAAATGATATTTGTGCACATCTAAATAATTGCAACCAATGTATGAATACCCAGAACTGAAATACATGTACGCAATTGTTTGTTTTCACTCTGCGCAAACAATGCACAGGTGCGCATGTAAGCGCTTCGTTGAATTTTTTTTTAATACGTAATGTAAAACCATGCAGGCGTGCGTACTGAAGCGCAGTCCCGGCATGGATGTCATATTCTAGAGCGTGGGGCAAAATTTGCAATACAAGCAACAAGATTAGATGGCTTATCAAGCGCAATATTCATTTTCAATTTTGGCTCCACTGGTTCCCCTTGCAATATGTTTCATCTCACAGTGCCTCTGTCACTTATAAAAAAGTTCTAATTTAAATGGTTATTTTCAAAGATATTGTACATGTAGCATGGGTGGCACAGTGCCTAAAATGCTCACCTGTCACTGCTGTGGCCCGGGTTCGATTCCCAGCTGAGTCCTAGAGTGGTTTGTTGATTCTACCCTGTGCTACAAGGGTTTTTCTCCGGGTTCTCCGGTTTTCCACCCTCCGCAAAAATCAACACTTGATCTGGCTGTACATCCTTCGCAGTTCAGTTTCTGCTGCGAGTAAGGACGATTTGCTGCCCCCCCCCCCACAAAAAATATTATTCTCTTATATTGAAAGTGAGCATTATTTGGTCCACATTTGCTGGTGTACACCGTATGCATTCTTTCATTTGAATCTTGCCTTATCTTTTGTTTTGCTTTCCGTGGGTCATGTTTTAGATTGTAAGTACACATGTCACTACAAGTGCCTGAACGAAGTGAAACTTGACTGTGATGAGTCACCAGTCTTCAAAGAGGCTCCATCAGAGTCACCACAGCACACAATTGTTGCAATACAGGTAATATTTGTACTGTAGTCTGCTTGTCTGTGTATTCAAATCAGCTGTTTGAAAAGTCTTACAAAACTTGGCATATCCTCTTTTTGCATGTTTGTTTCGTTACAACCAGTTACCGGTACATGCCTGGGTTATTAAAGACAGAAATGTCAAATCTCTTCGCTTGCTGAGCCTGAGTCCTAGTTGCAAGGCACTTGGTTTAAGCCCAAGTCCTAGTTGCAAGGCACTTAGTTTAAGCCCAAGTCCTAGTTACAAGGCACTTGGTTTAAGTCTGAGTCCTAGTTGCAAGGCACTTGTGTCAAGTCTGAGTCCTAGTTGCAAGGTACTTGGTTTAAGTCTGAGTCCTAGTTGCAAGGTACTTGTGTCAAGTCTGAGTCCTAGTTGCAAGGCACTTGGTTTGAGTCTGAGTTCTACACTGTAGTTGCAAGGCACTTGGTTTAAGCCTGAGTCCTAGTTGCAAGGCACTTGGTTCAAGTCTGAGTCCTAGTTGCAAGGTACTTGGTTCAAGTCTGAGTCCTAGTTGCAAGGCACTTGGTTCAAGTCTGAGTCCTAGTTGCAAGGCACTTGGTTTAAGCCCGAATCCTAGGTGCAAGGCACTTGGTTCAGGTCTGAGTCCTAGTTGCAAGGCACTGGGTTCAAGACTGAGTCCTAGTTGCAAGGCACTTGGTTCAAGTCAGATTCCTAGTTGCAAGGCACTTGGTTCAAGTCTGAGTCCTAGTTGCAAGGCACTTGGTTCAAGTCAGATTCCTAGTTGCAAGGCAACTGAGTTCAAGTCAGAATCCTAGTTGCAAGGCACTTGGTTTAAGTCTGAGTCCTAGTTGCAAGGCACTTGGTTTTAGTCTGAATCCTAGTTGCAAGGCATTTGTGTCAAGTCTAAATCCTAGTTGCAAGGCACTTGGTTCAAGTCTGAGTCCTAGGTGCAAGGCACTTGCTTCAAGTCTGAATCAAGGACCCAATTCACTTGTTAACAAGTCCAAGTCCATAGTCATTTGGTTTTGAGTCAAACTTTGAGTCCTGAGTCCATTGGGTCGAGTCCCAGTATGAGTTTCAAGCAACTTGTTCCGAGTCACTTCCTGAGTTTGGAAGTTGTGCATCCTTCAAAGTATCATTTACCTACACCTTTAATACCTTTATGCACATTATTGCTAAAGTGCCATGAAGAAATACCGGTACCCTCAGCTAGATGTGCTGGAAAAGGATGAGTTCGATAGAAACATTGTGTGCAGTGTTTTGTTATAGGTTAATGAGATTGGACTTTTTAATTTTATTGGCATAGGATGGTGTGGAGGACACAAGCTCATTGACTGGGCTGTCTAGAGTGGAGCTGATGTGGAGAATTGAAGAGTTCAACAGGAAGGTGGAGTCGTACCCCATCAAACTGGTAAGGCCATACAGTCACTCATTCACGGGGTACTCTTCTACCCGTGGCCTTTTCTCTCTGCTCAACACAAACAGCTGTCATTCTGATTGCATAAAAACAATACATGTAACTTTCAATCAAAATATTGCAGAAATGAAGAATGAATTTTGTTTGTTTTTAGTCCAAGACGAATTTGGATTTTGTTCCACTAAGGCCCCGCCCCAAAAAGTCTTCAGTTTCTGGTATGGAGCTTATCCCAAAAGTGATGCGACTGCGCAGCTTCTTCTTTTTTTCCCTTTACTTTTTTTTCTTCAAATGACGGCTGATGTTGCAGGTGATGCTTCGATCCCCTTAAAACTCTCAAAAATATCCTTCAGGGTGGAGCTTGAGGTGACCTCAGTAAGGCCATAAGGCTTGAGAATTCTGCACCCACTTACAATCTCGACCGACACGAACATTTTTTGGGAAACTTGGATATTCAAGACAAAAATCAGAGAAAACGGTAACGTCTGACCATACAGCGGCATGGACATTGTGCATGTGCTGCCAGGCTGATCATTAGTCTGCTTCCTAACATATTGCGCTGATTAAAAAGTGTTTACAGGTTCCAGATAAACGACCATTGCTCCCTCGGTCTGGCTTCAAGAAGCACAATAACAAAATGACAACATCTTCTGCAAATGGTGCCCGACATAATTTAGTACAAAATAAGAGCCCACCGAGGCCACATACATGTAAAACTGATAAATACTCGATCATAGCCCCATCGAAAAACATATTAAAATTGTGCAGCAGCAGGATTCCAGTCAAACCAGTGAGTTGGCGGTTTTGAGACATCATCTTACATTGAAAATAAAACTTTTATATTTTTTATTGACGTGCATGGCTACAGCAATGCGCACATACCAAAAACCGGAGACTTTTTCGCTTTTGGCAAGGGTGTTTAAGCTGCTGCGTCTGTAGAGGGCACTATGAACAAGATAAATCAAGAGACTTGGATCGAACACACGCTAGTCAACGATGGTTGGACTAGTCTAGTTGACTATTCAGGACCAGCCTACCGCGGTTGGTCATTTAATGATTCGCAGCTGGTTATCAATAGCAATTTTTATAGCTTAGTGTAGAGGGAACCAACTATGAACAAAAATGGCAGGAAAAGGAAGTGCAAGTGCTAACTTTCATTTTCATTGCATAGTTTTTCTATACATAGTTTACGATTCCGTCACTTTTGTCACCACTGTACTAGTACAATAATAATGGTGATCATGTAAGGTGTCCTAAACTACACAATCACTATTATTTGTCTAAATGAACAGAAACATCAAGTGTTGAAAAATTGTGCGACCGCCATTTGCTCACAGTCATTGACATGACAATAGTTCGACTAGAGTCGATTGCACTTCAATTTCAGTGCGCATGCGCTACATGTTGTAGGTACAATGTACATGTACACCACAAACCAACCACTAGTTAACCACTGGTCTGTGATCAAACTTGCCAAAAATCAAATCTAGTCTTGGGTATTTTGGCACAGAGACCTTTATGTACATGTACCTGAGAATTTCTGAGCATACTTCACACACGCTATATTTGTAATACATGCATGTGAAGCATGTTCAAAATGTCTTGAACTTTTGACTCATCTTGTTGATAGCGCCCTCTACTGCTGTGGTGGCTTGAGTGCCCTTGCAATCGACATGTTGCAGTAGCGGAACAAAATCCAAATCAGTCTTGATTCAAATCAGTCGATGATTTTGATGGATTTACCCGTATAACTGTTTAGGATTTAGCCACTTTTTCAAGTTTAGCCACTATTACTTCGCATATAGACCTAGACGTCCTTATTTTCATTTCAAGTACGCAAACTGTACGGTACATTGGTTTTTGGGATGCCTGAAAGGGAAAATGCCAAAGGGGTTACAGCTAATATTTTGGCTGTTACACATACCTGGTATGTAGAGCCACTGATCTTCCATTTCAAATGTTCTGTTTAACATGCGGGAAATCAGAAATTCCATATTTAGCCATGAAACTGTGAGTGAGAATTAGTGTCCCACTGCATCACGTGTGTGTCATGTAGTGGATATTTACTGAAATTGACTTCACAAAATCTTTCCGGTTTGTGCTACAGAGTTTAACTGAAAAGAACTGCCCAAAGCTGTATATGATGTACATTATGCTTGAAACTGAAAGTGAAAGTGTTCACTGATATTATTTAATACATTTGTTTGTATCTTTTGTCTATGCTTATGCTTGAGGGTTTCCAGACAGCTCTTCCGGTGAAACAGAAAATGGAAAATCAGAGCATCATTTAACATTCACCACATTGTCATATATTCCTCACTAATTTTCTAGTTTCATTTTCTGATTGTGTCTGTGCACAGGAGAGTGACAGCTTAATATTTGTGGGTAGCCTCCGGATCTACATGAACCTCTCACGACCAATCAGCATTCCCAGTGGCTCCCCGCTACCCAAAGCGTGCAGTACGTTGCGTCCATACGACCACAGTGTGGACCACAGCAAGAGACGCACTTCCTTCTTTCTCCCGAAAAATACCTATGAGGTGAGGATGGAAGCCACTTGACAAGAGTCTTTTGTTGCAGCCAATTCCGATCCCTGACCAGCGCGGTCTATCAAGAGAGTTGTAATGACTAGAGTCAATGACTTGACTTGCGTCCGACTCGAATCACAATTTTTGGCGATTCAATTCGACTGGAGTCTCAACAGGTAACTGACTCAACTTGACTTGAGTCACTTTGAGTAAATCACTCCGCTCGACTCGAGTCACTGCGAGGAAATCACTCCTCTCGGCTGGAGTCCCTCATCAGAAGACTGGACTCGAGTCAAAGGCTAATAACACTCGTGTCCCAAAAGTGTGCGAAAATCATTTGGCGGTGACTTACAGTACAAAGTTATTTATGTTTGCGTTACTTTGTGTTACCGTCAAGTTGTGGCCGCTTATTGTGTACAAATCTACGCCGTATCACGGACTCCCACCTCATGGTTTTATAATGTAGTGCACAAACTACTAATCCCGTAACCGGACTTTATACACAATTTCCCAATTCTTGGTTTCATCATCGGCTTTGGGTAATTTCTTAATCCCTGGATGCAACTCTGGCTAAATTTGTGTCTTGTTTTCAAAAAATAATTGCATATATTGTTATGTAATCAGAAACAGTTTTGTACGTTGCACGTTGGTTTTTATATTGTAAGAAAACAAATTAATCCAGACCTGAAGCCAAACCAGAGATAGAGAAGTTTCACTTCTTGTTAAACTGTTCAGCAGATTTTTGGTAGAAACGTCCAGCAGAAGCTGTCTATTGGGTACCATGCAGCATATTTTAAGTCTTCGCATCTTCATTATAAACTGGTGCCTTGTGTTCCTTCTTCCATTCTGTAATGTATTAGTTGGTGTTCAAATATCAGTGACTCAAATCGACTCAAGCATAAACTTGACTTGACTTGACTCGATCACACACCGTGACTCGACTTGACCTTCTTGACCTACATGTAAGACTCGACTCAACTCGAACAATTCCTTCAAATTACTCGACTCAACTTGAGTCACTAGATTCAGTGTCTCGTTACAAGTCTGTCTATCAATGGAGTACCGAAGTGTGACGTCATTTAGAACCAGAAAGTGTAGTGCAAACGAATGGAAACCGCGCGCGTGTTGGCTCACGGACTGAATCACGCGCTAATGTCTTTTACACACACATTGTGTGTGTGACGTATTCACTTCGGTTATCCTTAACATGAATCCAAGTCCAGTCTAGTGAACTTCGGCACTCAGATCCAATAAATTCCGAGCATTCCTCACTCACATTAGCTTTAAGATACATGTAGCTCGAATGAGGTACCGTACATGTATGCTCGGAATTCCTCGGATCCAGTGCCAAAGTTCCCAAGACTGGACTTAATTTGTCTTGTTGTTAGCGCCCTCTTTCATAATTCTACCACGTCATGTTGCATTTCATTATACCTGACTGCAACATTGCTGCTTACAAGTTTAATTTTAATCTTTACTTCAGAAACAGTTTTTGCTGTCTTTTGTTATGAAACGTTTCAATGTGGCCCATTTCGATCGGAATCAAAAGGAAATGAAAGGAAGGGGGTGATCCACACAGGAAAACGTGTTCGTGTTTGTTAGCTAGACCCTGTGAATGTGCCAACCCCACATAGAATAATGTCATTAAAAAACAGTTTTGCCAAAATGGGCGGCACCCAGTATTCAAATCCTACAAGTGTAACTGTTTGCATGGCAGCTTTTAAAATCCTCAAATATTAATTGAGACTTGAAGTGAAATTCTTTCCAGCAGCATATAAACTTACCTGGGATGTTGAAAAAGGAAAATTCCAGCCCCGACATGTTCATTGTGTATGTCGCCGATTTTGGAAAGAAATACGCGTACCTAATGTCTGAGGAAGACCGTTTGCCTTTATTGCTAATGGTCGCCGAGGTTGGTGGCAAAATATCGGGCCAACTTGCGCAAACGTTGCCCAACATGACATCATGATGCCCAAGTTGGCAAATGTTAGCATTGTTCGCGTACAGTGTAGGTGGGAGACACCCCAGATGATTACTGGCACTGTTACATCAATTGCTGGATGCTATAATGCTATCCTTCACTAGCTTGAAACCACTTTTATTATATGACAATTGCAGTGCAGCACAATCACAGGTCCACGCATTGAAATGCCAACTTATATCGTTAATCAGTAGATTTGTCTCTTACACAAGTGGCTATTCCCCTGTTGCTTAAGGGCAAATCCTGTTCATTAAAAAAAAAAAAAGTACCGTAAAGATGTACCGTACATGTAATACCTCCTCATCTTTCTATGATTGATGTACTCGAGGTTTTTTTTATGAAGGTTTAGGAAGGTTTAAAGACCACAGTGGGTTATTAAAGGGAAGATACAACATTTGCAAACATCGAAAAACGAAATGATCAAATTATCACGAAATATTTTACTGGATTGTTAGGGAATGACAGTCCAAAGCATCCTGTAAAATTGTGGCTCCTGGTGTGCTGACATTTTCAAGAAAACTTGTATTTTTCCAACGCTGGTCGGCCGACCAGCGTTGGAGAAAACTGGCTCTTTTTTTTTAAACTGCTTCTAATTTTTCTAGTTATTCTGCATTCTCTTTGCAATTGATCAAATACCTGTGAAGGGGTACAAGCCTGCTAGACTGATTCTCTGACCGTACAATTCCCCAAAGTCTATCAATTGTTCCCTTACACCTTAAGTGGGGTCAGGGAACCAGACTACAAGAACATGGTTGGTTTTCTTGGATTTTCCAGCATCTCCGATTCCAAAACGTGAAGCAGGTCAGTTCAACAATATTTGCTATAACATTCTAATCCTCCAGATCCATTTATTTCTGAAAATTGCAGCAAAAGCAAATGTTGTACATTCCCTTTAAGAGGTCGGTGCACTGTTGTCTTTTCATCGAGTACTGTCAGAGTGCAGGCAGGTTTAAACTTCATGGAATATTTGAAAGCATAGCATATTCTTTAGGGAAAAGGCAAATACGTGTGTGGAATGACGTCACATCCGTTGACTTTAAAAGCTGCTTTACTTTTCAGCAAGACTTGCTAAGAGC